>JAUMHD010011980.1:0-64868 GCA_032359135.1 Ulvella scutata
ATCGAACCATCGATGATGTCATCAGTGAGCTCCTCGCCCAACGCGGCGACGCTAGCCTCGTTCATGCATGGCAGAACTCTACCATACAAATCAGACCACATCGCCGCTAAACCATTTCCAGAAGGGAGGAAGGTAGAAGATTCGTGATGCTTCGAGAAGAACAGCATCAAATCCGTACTCCTTTCCTGCAGAATTACACATAGACTCAGAGCCTTTCATTGACTTCACTCTCAATCTAATTAATACAGGCAAATCTTTCGCATGTGCTACCAGTGAGGCGATCAAGTGCTGTCCTGAATAAGTTGCTCCAGCGAAAAACCATTGACGGTGTCGCAACGCGACATATTTATAACTGATTCCCCAAGTGAATAACATGGTTGTCGAATCGTGTTGAATCTCGGATCGCAATCGTTCTTCGGCGATGAACATCAGCAGCTTGATAGGCCCTAGTTTCACGAACGAAAGCCGGGTTGAAGTCCAGGGTTCAGCGATCTTTGGGAAAGGATATGAAGGTATTGTGCTACACCTTCAAACTCGATATGTGCCTCACAGACTCTGTACCTGTCGTGCTCGTTGGGTGCTACCGTCTCGGTCAGTTGCTCGACTTCAGAACCAAGTGAAACGAGCCTGCAGAATGCTCACACATATTCGCACTTTTGCACTACGCTTGATTTCAGTAGAAGACATGTCCTAGAAGTTGAAGCTCTATTGAGATGCATGGTACATCTTGAGGCGCCTACTCGCACATTGCGATGACATCGCGTAGTCGGATGTTTATGCCTGTGTAACCGCGACGTCGTGCTTGAGCACCCACCTGCTTCGATGCATGAAGCAGGATGTATGATCGCTGGTGAGTATGCTAGTGGCTGTGCGACTTCAGACATTGAGCTTCCCAGAAGTCAGTCCGACTCATTCAACGCGACCCACGAAACGTGGGGGCTCCTCGCGCCCGTTCACACAGTATAATGCAACCAAAATGTTAGGTTGGGATTTGTTGGTCTCGCTTGGGGTTGGTGTCTCCAGCACGCAAATCAGCGTGAGTCGAGCGATGCAGGGTCATGGCACTCCGGGACGGTTCTTTTTCACTCAACGTCACCGAGGCAGACACAAAAGCTTCGGTACGACGTACAGCTTGACGAACGTTTGCCCCACAGAATAGAAGCTCAGGTGGCCAAGAAAGTCCTGGCTGAGCACATCCGACCACTGTCAACGTCATCATCTGTGCCATGGGCACGTCTTCGCCCCGGTGTGCTCGTCGAGCAAAGGTGCGTATGACGTACTAATACAGTTATGTTTGCGCAACTGAAGCAGAACCTACCCTGTATCACAACAATTGTTGGTGGGAAGCTGCAGGCTGCCAGAAGTGAGCACATGTTGGTGGCTGGCGATAGTAGTAGCCATCCAAGAGAATACAGCCATCCTGGTGTATCCCGCATCGGCTAGGGGTGAAATCCTGGAGGCGGACCCGACGCACTCTTTCAGGGTTGCGTCACATTGGGACTCAGCTGCCTGGGTGAGCATATGGATGGGTCCGTACACTAGTCTCTACCAGGAATGCATGTACCACGGCTTCAGCAAGCTGCACGCACGAAAATCGGCTGCCGAGAGGCGCAGAATAATGCCAGATGTGCACGAGTTGATGGCAACTTCATCCGATGCCGACATTGCCGGCACTTTGACGGCAGAGGTAGCGCCAGGCACCCCGAGGCTTCGCGGTACAGCTTCCAGAGGTGATGCTCGCTCTATTGGAGCCCGTACGCCTAGAAGTCATGCATGTCTGCGGGTGAAAGAGTCCCCTGCACGGACACCGCGGACACACCGTGCACGAGGTGTGAGGACAGGGCATGGCCGCCTGGCTGCTGTGCAGCATGGTAGCGAAAAAGGTAGCCCTGTACCTGACACTCCAAGAAGACGTAAGGCAGCAGCGAGAGCACAGAAAGGATCTGGCATGCAAGCCACAGGTCAGCAGCAGGGGACGTCCGGGCCAGAGTTGGCGCGGACGGCTCAGCTTCATGCATCGTGTAACTGTTTGGACCCAGCAACTCCGCGGCGTAGTGGAATGGCAGGCGGGGAAGTGATGCCGGATGCCAAGCAGCCGCTGGGGAGGGCGGGCAGTCTGTTGTCAGCTGGCTCAAGCAAAGTCCCTCTGCTTCCCATCGGAAGAGCAGCCGCAGCTCACAACTCCTTAGCTGCGTTGTCTCCAAGAGTCTTGGAGCCAGATGTACAGAGTCAGATGCAGGGCGGGTTATGTGCCGCTCTGTCTGGGGCTACCTGCCAGACCTGGCAGTCCAATGACCTACTTGCAGTTTACAACAGGCACGATGCTGTAGCACTGCGAAAAAGGGCCTTGGAGGCTGCTTGCAAGGGCGAGGCGTTCAAGGATCCTACAGGGGGCAGCTGGGATTTGGGTGATCTGGGGGATGTAGCGGGTGACTGGGCACCGACCATAGGTGTGCACCAGCTGCTTCCATGTTGTCAACACCTCCGCTCACAGCTCTTGTGTGGCATAACGCTCTATGTTGGGTTCCACATGCAGGGTCAATGAATCTAGGCTTCGTCCGCGCACAGCAGGAACGAAAAGACCGGCAGGAGATGGAGTTTGCTGCTTTGCAGCTACTTTCGCTGAAAAGTACCCATATCTGAGTCAAAGGAGCAAGTGTGGCTGCACGAAGTTGTCGGTTAGAAGTTGATTTGGAACGGTATCTCTGAACTTGTACAAGTTGGGTTGCATATAGGTGTAATGTGTGAATGATGAGAAATATCAATGTATCATCATAGAGACTTTCAGGCCAACAGCCTCTCAGAGGTCCAAGTGCAGTCACGTGCCATGGCCACTCCACTACTGTAAATAGGTTGTACAGCTGAACGTAACTGGAACATTCATCCTGGTAAAACACAAAATGTGTGCTATTTTCCCCCCATACACTGTTGAATCAGATCATCCATGGGCACGTGGAGTTGACCCTGTTCTGTGAGAATAGTTTTTGAGGTGGATGCTGCCTCCACGTCACTGTCCTTGCGTTCCAATGTGCCAATCACAGCATCAGCACAGTGGACAAATTCTGGCCCTGCGGTACTACCCTGTATTCTGTCACTGCATAAGCCATCACATTCCACTCTGTCTACCGGGGCGTGTTGCTGGGAAGCGAGCTTCAGCTCTACAGTGGCACAGTCGTCCGTTGACTCAGCATGGTGCACAGGAGATGATTCCAGCCAAGCACTTACCACTTCCATGTTCTCGCGCTGGCCACTATGCCCCTGCCCAGCTAAGGCATGCAACGGTACGGCTTTGTGAAGGCGCTGCTTGCAAAGCCTGCCTGCCTTGCCTGGTGTCCAGCCTCTCTTGAGCCTTTCAGGTGCAGCTGTGGAGGAGCATGCATGCCTGCCCAGCTGCCGCGCATCATTCTCCTTCCAAGGCCTGTCATGGGGGACCTCGAAGTCTGCATCGAATCTTCCTCGCACAATTTTGCGGCAGTTGTGCTTTGTTCTGGCTCTGTTCGCGGCGGTGTCCGCGCACTGCAACATGAACCTCATGGCCGCACGCCGTTTGCGCTCCTGCACAGAACCAGCTGCTTCAGAGGTCTAACCACGTTCCCTACTCCAACCTTGACCGGACACACAACATCTGAAGACAAAACGCTGAAGTGAAAACAGGCCAAAGCCGCACTCTCTCAGCATCCTCAAGGCCACGAGGCACATGTGAGATGCCACTGTGGTGCTGCAGCAATCTGTGGATGCGCTGCTTGCGTTGCTGTTGCTGTGCTGTGTGTGCAGGTGCTGTGGACTTCCGAGCCTTGTGAATGGCAAACTCCTCAGGCACAGTCACTCCATGTTGGATGGCCGCCACCCTGCTGTACAGCCGCTGCTCAAGCACTGCAGCATGCTGCGTTGAGAAGTCTGGCACCACCCCCAGCGGTCTTTGCGCATAGCGAGTGTTCCAGATTTCGTTCACTCTGCTGTTTCGCTTCTGAGCCCGAAGCATGAGGAAGTTCTTTCGCGCAATTGCAAGAAGTTCTTGTTCTGCCGGGTTAGGAACATGTGGAGCGGGTGACTGCTCCATCTGCACTGCCTCCTCTGATGGAGCTAAAGATGGAGGGCCAGCCGTTCCTGTATCTCTGACAATGGAGCCCTCCTGAGTTGTGCGCGCATCTGCATGAGCCGGGTACTCGTGGCCAGTATTATCTTGCTGCATCGCTGAAGGAGCTCCAGGGACAGGAGATATCATGGTCTTGTACATCTGTGGAAGGCGCATGATGGTGTCGTGCAACCCAGCGGCCTGGGCGGCGGCGATCACTGTTGCGCTAACTTTGTCTGGGTTGCGAGAGCGGCCGTCTGCATGCATGAGGCCTGTCACAAATTAGCTACAGCATGCCTACACACCACTTTGCTGACAAACTTATGGCCTAAGGTGCCAACAGCCGCAGGACAGCAGCAAGCGTGCAGCCCATACAGCTGCTGCAATGAAAAGACGTGCGATGAGAACTTCTGGCTTGCTTGTGCAGAACGTCAGCAACCTAGATGACCACCAGCCCTGAAAGAGCTGAAGGGTAAACATCCCATCTGCATGTGCGCACTGGGCTGAATGGAAATGCAGACGCGTTGATGCAGTGCTCGTGGCAGGTGTATGTGATGACATGCACCCCCCTCGTGGGAGGACATCTGCTGCTACAGGAAGCAAGCAAGCAAGCAGCATACACATGATATTGTCCTCATAAGTTCCAACAAATGGGATGCATGCATGCTTGTCAAGGGCCGCTCGCCGAGCAGTCAATTTAGCTTGCTGCCTGTTGACAGCCTCAAGCTTAGCCCTAGCAGCTTCTGCTATCGCACGGCGTCTCAATCTGTCATCTGCCGCGATTGCGCGCATGCCCTCCACCCCCGGCATACTTGTCGGTAGACATGCAACGTCCGCATCCGAGAACTCTCTTGGTTCTGCCATGCATGATGGGTCAGCGGCTAAACTGCCGCCCACTGGTGCCATCAAGGTGGCTGCCTCAAGGACTGGAAGGTGAGCTCCAAGCGGCTGGGTGCATGCTGGCAATGCATGTGCAGCCCCAGCACGGGGCCTCTCTTGCTCCAGATGACGCACCACAAACAGAGTCGTGGGGGGCTCTGCGCTCTGCCCTTGCTGCCGGGTGTCTGCCTTCAGTTCACTGCACACACTGTCTTGCATTTGCGCTTGATCAGCTGTTAATGCTCTTGCTTTGTGACACGTATGTGTCACAAATGAGCATCCTGCTGAACACCACTGCCAACATGCATGATGCTACTCGCACCGCTAATGACGCAAGGTGTGCTCGGCCCGCAGAACATGCATACGTCTGCCAGTACGTTTGATGAAACAAGGCTCATGGAAGAGTGTCAAGATTGCAGGGGCAGGAAGGACAGAGCTCAAGGTGCAGAGCTCAAGGTGCAGTGCGGAATGCAAGAGCATCTGGGATACGCACAGCCTCAGACTCCTCCTCTGTATAACAGCAGCTGCAGACAGCTCGTCTGGGAGTGCTGCTGGGGAGGCTGCAGTGTGCTCGGTGCGCTCAATGCGAGCCAGCTCTGTCTTGTGAGCTTCAATCTGCCGCTGTGTGCGTGCGATGCTCTCCAGAGCATCTATCACGTGCACACCAGCTGCCATGGTGGGCCCCATCCTGCCCCCCTGCACCATCTGTTCTCGATGCCGCTCACGAACTTGAAAAACGCCTTGCAGCTGTCCCTACCACACCGCACCTTTCCACAATGGCATATTCGATCACACATCTATCTGTGGCATTAGATGGCAGGCCAGCCAAGGCCGGCAAGACTTGCGGGCACGTTGAATAGAAAAGGGTGCAGCAGCAGCAGCATCACCTTTGGAGCTGCGAAGTGGCGAGTGAAGGCTGCCTCGCCCTCCCTCCGGCTGATTTCCAACTCTTGCTCAGACTTTATTTGCCGCAGGGGCTTTGGCCTGTTCTGAGCACGTCTCTGAGCACCAGGAGCACACGGAACAGTCAGTTTGCGCTCCCTGAAGCCTTTTGTGCGAGGCCTGCGTGGTGCTGAGCCAGCCGCTGTTGTGGAGCCCACTGGCCTACCTGAACACACACGTCTCTTGTGGCATCAGATCCCGCCATGACAAAGCCCAGGAGAGGACACTATCATACTTTAGATATGAATGAAAACATAAATGATTTTGTATGTGTACAATCTATCCCGATTCGTCGTGCACCTATGTGCGTCTTCTGATTCAGAGTCTGAGGAGTCGGTGTTGTGCAACGTGACCATTCGGGCGATCTTGTCACATGTAATCACCTCAACACCCGCATTTGAAACATCAAGCTCAATAAAAGTCTCTAATTCCTTTACAAACCGGAAACTTAGAGAATAGGCAAGAACCCAAATAACCAAAAGCAACTCAACGAAAGAACCACCACTTCAATCTAATGGCACAACAGCACTATCATGAGGTACATCTATCTCTGATACAGATAGTTCATGCATGGCATCCCCCATCTGCTCATTCGTTCTGCGCCATTCAATGCCTTGTTGCATGAATGTAAGGCAATTGTTAGTCGTTAGTCGCTGCGAAGTGCAAGGAGGTCATTTAGCACAGTACCTGGCGGGGACAGTGTGGTTTTCTGTCTGGAATTGCCCTTGAATAATTGCCCCCACATAACGAGGATCCGAGGAACCAAGCCAATTTAGTACGGCAACGCATTTGTACTCGTAAGAGAAAGCTGGTGTACAGTGGAAAAGTAGCTATCGCAGTTCTGACGAATCGGGGCTACACTATATATATAGGATTTGTTGGGGTTCTTCTTGCCCATTGAATGCCTTTTCGACTCTTATTGGTTACGTGTAAAAAGGAAATTTCTGAACACATACGGCAGTATTCCTGCACGAATCCTGACATATCGTCAAGTGATAGGTTCGTGAGGATCAGCTTTGCCCACACCAACCATGCTCCAGCTCATGCACAGAGCATTCATATATCTGGTGCTTCCGAACATTTGGGATATTGCGCCCGCAAGCCTGCGAGTCACATGCATGCAGCACTCCGTGCCAAGTGCGGGCACACACCGGAGGTCCTCTCAGCCTCAAAGGCAAGGCATGCAGCACGGAAGCCCACACTTCTGGGGAGCAGCTCGCCGAAGCTTTCCTGGAAATCCTCTCCTGTATCTTCATCTGCAGCACCCGCCAGTGGTGCAGTGGCGCCATGCAGCAGCGGCGCAGGGCTTGCAAATCCCGTGCGGATGAGCTCTTCATGGTACTCGGTCGCATTCATCTCATATTCTCCCAGCCTGCCCAAGACACAGCGCTAACATGCTGCCCAGCATCTTCTTGCTACAGGACAGTATGTTACATTGTGATTACGCAGCTCAACGCAGTCATCCATGCAGCAATCTGGTGCACGGTTGTTCAACAATACTTGCCATGTGGTGACATACGTGATCCAGGCTCTGATTCACACTCCGCACAGTTTGACAGCGCCCCAGTGGAGTGTGTACTTGCACAGTGTAACGTTCTGCATCTGATGTAGAGACACACCGACTGACAACTCCCTTGCGGTACTCATCCATCCACGAATTGTCTCTCTCCCAATCAACTGTGGCACAGCCCACATCATCTTCTGTAGCACCCGCCGGCCGCATGCCCGCACAGCTTACACTGTGCCTGGAGCTCTCTGACGGGCTACTGCCTGAGCCTACGCAGCTCCCATTACCAGTTTGAGCTGAAGTGTGCACATTGTAAGCGTCGAATCGAGCAGGAGAAAATACACCAAGTGCTACAGCTTCTTCAGCACTATCAAGTGCGTGCATTGTATTCTCTTGTTGCGAGCATTCACTGGCATCACTTGTGCATACAGCGGGTGCAGGAGGACCGAACACAGCCTGATTTGACCCAGTTGCATGAACCAGCTGCACAGGATCAGTCAACAGCCTTGCTCTGTGGCTACCAAAGATTGTGGAGTTGACTCCAGGACTCTCCCCTGCGCTACTGAAACCTTGCGACTGCATGCAATCCTTGAGGTATGGGTGTCTGATGGCGACTCAACACGAGCTCAAGCCTGGGTTTCAGAGGCAGCAGATATGATGCACACCAGGAGGTGTGACGCCGCATTATCTTGAATGATCGAGCTGCATGCTTTGGTGTCTTCAACTGTATTTTCACAAGAACCTCCAGGTGTAGCAGCTGCATGCAGAGCCTTCGGGGCCTTCACTGCATTGGATGCTCCGCGCTGTAAGTCCATGAGAGTTTGTCACACAGAAGTACCTGACGATGCATGCTACTAAATCCACGGTGTGCATAGGGCTTTAGTAGGTGGTGATGTGCGCACCTGTCGTGCTGATGGTGTCCTATTGCAATGATCATGTTTCTCATCCTTTCGGCCTTGTTTCTGTTTGTGCCCCCTTTGCTTTTGTTTGTCAGGGAAATCGTGATTGCTTTTAATTCGCCTAGCTTCTTCTTGTGCTCGTAGGATATCTTGTTGACTTTTAATCCGGGCTTCTTCGTCAGTATGGGAACGCATGTAATGGGACGAGGCATAGCAAGGGCAAGTGTCCTCGAAGGACCAAATCACCTGCAGTGGATTAATATCTGCCTCTCTCTCTTCATCAAGGTTGAGGCATGGTAGTGATGCGCGATCAAAACCTGTCCAGAACAAGTTGAGCACAAACAGTTCCTGGATCCACAGGTCAAAAGTGCCAGATTTATGCTACTCTCAACAACCAAGACCAGGTCACAACAATCATGACTGTGCACTACGACCAGGATAATTATCGATAACTAGCCCAGAACAATCAGAATTGGTCAGAACAATCACAACCAGGGAATAGCATATCCTTATGGTACCTGCTGCTGAGGTTGTGCCACAACTGTGCAGGCATGAGGTGCTGTATGGGGACGGGTACGTGGCTGATGTGTACACCGAGGTGACACCACCGAACTGAGGCCTGGTTGCGAAAGTGTGTATGAGCTGACATCCTCATACAGCTGACCTCGCTTAAAAAGAGAAAAGATATGCTCCGCATTCCTCTTCTTCTCGTCAACGTCGGGGTTTGAGCTCAAACTCTTTGAACGCCTGGCTGTGGAATTTGGAAAGCAAGGCACAGATCTGATCAATCTGCCCTGTGGAGAGATTCTGGTTGGCTTTCGTGCTCGATTTCTGGCATCCATAGTCCGTACGTCCTCGGCTGACGAGGAAGGCAGGTGGACACCTGACTCCTGTCGCAATGGCTCCATTCCGTTCTAAAGATGGACTGACCGGCATCCAGCAGGAGCAGCACGCAAGACCACGGCAATTTCGGGGCCCCGATGACGGATGTAAACAACGCAGCAGCTGCCAAAGTACAGTTTTGCTTGCTGGATCGTCTTGAATAAACTGTTCGGGCCTTGAAAAGGCCAGGCTGGGTTTTTGGCATGAAGGATCTGCTGCACACCATCTCCATGTTGGCACTTATCTGAATCCCAAATCCATCTTACCTGCCTACCCAACAGATCCATTGCGAGTCAGACTTTCTCAGTGCATGCAGGTGGAGTTGATGGCACAGCATGTGCAGAAGGCAATCCACAACGCCCAAGGCATCATATCCAGTAGCATCTGCCTTCTCTTCAGCGACCAGCATGGGCCATCCACCACAGAAATCCCACAGAATTCGCGGTTTCCTGCAGGGCAGCTGTACAGCAGTAGTGTTCGAGAGGCCACGGAGCCCCCCTGAGATGTCCAGTGCCAGGGTTGCTGTTAAGGAATTGGGGAATTTTACTTTTAAGTAATTATTTCGGCGAAATAATCTTTGTCGGGGGCGGTACAGAGAACAATTCGCTACTTTCAGATGACTTTCCGGGATGAATTCAGCTCAAAACAACTATTTATTTCGGCTCAACTGGACCCAGACCGATAAATCGGCACTAAAAGCAACCCTGGCCAGCACGCTCTGGCTCTGTCTCAGCACAGGCTGCGCCACACAATCACTGCATTTACGTGCATGGAGGTTCACATGATCAAAACAGTATGCCACCTTGAGAGAGCATGTCTTGTATGCATGTTAGTGGCAGCCAGACAGAGATAATCGCTCACCCCACAGATGCAGCTTTACAGCTAAACGAAACAGGTTGGTGTCAACCACTGGTTGTAGCAACACGACGGTCAATAGACTACTTTCGTTATTATCACCACCGAGCCGCTAGGCTTGGTTATGGCTGGCAACTCTTGGTTGATACAGAGGTTTCAGCCATGTCGGGGGCAGGCGATGAACTCGAGTGCTTTTGGGATAGACGCCTGGTGTTGTAGCCGACGGCCCCGCTGTGCTGCTTTGGGCGCGCGTTCAGCTGCATGATGCTGTCACGCGCAAGCACCGGCAGGCTGCAAGCCATGATCGCTATATGCATGATCCTGGGCCACCTGAAACACATCAATCAGGCGGGCGTAGCCGCCGGGCCTGAGTGTCGGCGGCACAGCACCACCTCTCGCTTTTGCCCAAGGTTCTGCGACAGTTCAGCCTTGGGGTGTCCGGTAGTGTCTACCTCAGAACTGCATGTCCGCCTTTGCAACTTCCATGTGGCAGTTACGGCGATGCACAGAGCTGCGCAAGTATGTGTGCGCATGACAGCCTGGACCACCCATGCGTGCTGGTCGCTATTTCAGTGCTGGGAGGAGGAGCATTGTTGCTGCAGTTGGTGGGTACATGCTGGGGTGAATGGGGACAACGCTGCCCATGCGCGCATGCAGCAGGATGCTGCCCCCTTGGTCCGGTGCAGCCTGAGCAGAGGCCATGCTGTTGGTGATGACATCCTCCGGCAAGCTGCCACACTGGGATGCGACAGCAGGATTCTGTTATGCACAGGACCTTGCACAGATTGACTGACAGCGCCGGACTGCCCCGACAACAGGTGCAGCCGATGTACGCTGCTCTCAATCTAGCTCCTGAAGTCGCGAACACGCATCAATGAGACCGCACCCCATATGAGGGCCTACAGCTGTGTCTCTGCGAGGATCTCCTTCCTCAGGGCCGCACCGGTATAATCCACTCCTCACCCCCCTCTCCTCCGATGTGTCTGCGTGGGCAGTAAGAACGTGCCTTGAACCGACCGTCTCCAGACGCATCTGTGGAGCCACTCGATTGTATGTTGGTGGCTGCTCAACATGTGTACAGTTCGTAGTCGCCATTGCGCGATGTAAGCGTGCGTGAGCGGCGACGTCATCTAGCCTGTGAAATGCCGTTGGGCGTCTCTCCGCCATTACAATTCAACATCATCGAGATACGTTGCCCACATTGTTCTGCCGCCAAGACGCACAGGCCGTGCCCACATGCGCCAGCCTCGTGCACCTCCATGACCCACAGGTCGGAGTGGATTCGGCAATGCCGTTGCGTCGAGAGGTTGAAATGTGTGCACAACACAGTATGTTTGGGACCGAGTATATATGCATGGCGCCCGGGCATGCAGTTTCCAGTCTTATATATGACGGCCGGCAGGTACGGGGTATCGTAATGAACCATGGGTGCAGGATGTTGGGAAGTATCGCTGCGATTCTTAACTACAGTTCCTTTCATACTGTCCGTATCAGCGCTTATGCGTGTTTGCTGCCATCTGCGTGCCTGTATTTTCGGTATATTCGGAGCATGGCATGGATGGTGCTGAACCCTGACGAACACTGGCAGATCGGATCAGTAATAGTGTGAGTAAGCTTGAACTAGTCGACGCAGAAATGCACTCATGTTCTGATGTATATCCACAGCCTGGCTTAAAAAGGTGCTACCTACAGGTGCTCGCGCATCTGGTCGCACAGTGAGTGGCGCGTGTTAAGAGAGCGTGTAGGTCCTGACCATTGAACAACGGTTGACTAGGCACGCCTGCGCATCGTAGCAACGCCATCGCTGGGTGCTGGACAGATATGAAGGTCAGGTGCACTTGACCGCTGTATCGAAGTAATTTACTGCTTTGGGACAAGGAGCCGGCGACAGCACCTTCCAGGATGGAGCTGTGCAACCTCATAAACCAGGCAGCTGAACTGGCGAATAGCATTGAGCTCCTGTATTCGTCCAGTGCAGCGCGAAGTCCACATCACCTGGAATTCTACGAGTGCGCATCTAAGCACCATGTGTGAATGCAAAGCCAGTTGCTTCATCATGCCTGTGTGCGTGCCGCGTGCAGTGTCACTGTGACACGCCTCGTGACGAGCTGCAACCTGCACTTGCCCACAGAAGTTGACAACTATTTCTGTGTGCACGTTCGTCCTCATCATTTTAGGATACTCGTCGCCAGCCAGCAAGCCCTTGGCTGACTCAACGGACGCAACAGCAGTTGTTGCTGCTGTCGCAACGTAACTCCATAAACTACATTGTATGAGGTCATGCTACATTATACTTACCCTCTTGCACCAGAGCGCTCCGAATTGATGCGATATGTGGCACACAAATTCAAGTTCTAGCTATGTAGTCGTGGCGCCGCCAGCTCGGCCAGCGCTGTTCCTGTTTCTTATGCTGGCTGCATCGGGCTTGACAATAATGTACCTTGGCGAAGTCGGTGAGTGCAGTATGGCGTGTCCAGTGTGCACGTCAACGGGCACTTCATTTGTGGGTGCCCGATCATTCTGACGCCATCCTTTATGCAGGCACATCAAGGTTGTAAGGGCCTCTCTTGCACGTGTGCAAGGTTCGTCAATACCGCTCTCTGCTGCCGAGAGCTGTCACAATCTCCACCAGGCTCTGCAGGAAAGCTATGCCAGCGTACAGAAGTATCTAAAACGCTCTCCAGCTGCTCTATCGTTTCTCAAACGTCCTGTGGAGAAGGTGAGTTCATGTTCACACCTAACAAATGATCCAACCAAACCAGAGTGATATCTAATTCACATCGGTTGCCCTGAACGAAAACCTGAAACAGCTGACAGATTCCAACATGATACATCCCAAGACGGTTCGCCTAATTTTCTCCTCTCACCAACATGCAACAGTTCTCTGTTTTGTGCAGAAGAAACTGGCAAAGCTCAATGCTGTCATTGAGCAGAGTTTCTGCAACATACTGCTGCAGCAACAGCAGCAGCAGCAGACATCTGCTGCGCAAGCGGGCCGTTCCCCGCCACCACTGGAGCTTGTTCCACCACCAACCCCGCCATCAGTAGCCAAACCCCGTACTTTGATGAAACGAGTCTCATCTGGCCTTGCATCCACAGCGAGGCGCCTCACAGGCTGGCCCAAGCAGCCCGAGGGGCCCGTTGTAACGCCAGGGCCGCACTCTCTGCACACCCTCTCCCACACTCTGTACAACAACAATCTCGCAGCAAAGAAGGCTGCAGCACTGGCGGATGGAGCGCGGTCTTCCATGAGCATACCGGACAGTCACGAGGCGCCCACCAGCATGCTGCAAGGCCAGGAGCACCCTCCCAACTTCGCACAGCGGCAGCTGGTGGCGGCGCCGGCGGCAAGGCCGCACTCTCACGACCATGACTCGCAGGAGTGGTCGGCTCCTGTCGCACGCGTGCATGCCACCAACTCAGGCATGTCGCACTCCTACAGCCGCCCGGACAGCGGCGCACCGCAGCCCACGTCCAACACCAGCATGTCTCAGACGACTCCAGTGTCAGAACTGAGCACGCCCATGCATCTGCACGTCAACAAGTCGCCCTACTGGCCCCAGGCCTCCTCGCGCGATGGTGCGCAGTCACCCCCTGCCGCTCAGCTGCGTCAGACAATGCTTCATTCTGTAAGCTGCGTGATTAGGAGAAACAGAACGGAGCTGAAAGTTTTTACAGGTGGGAGGAGAAGAGGGCAGGTGCAGCAGGCTCCCAGGGCGGCGCGCGCGGCTCCTGCTGGAGACGAGCTGGCTGCTGCAGGAGAGGTCGCAGATGAAGTGATGGCGGACCTGCCCTCTGGTGATTCTGTAGCCCTTGCTGGTCCCCCACACATGCAGGTGAGCTGCCTTGCATCTCTGTCCCGCGCTGCATGCACTGGCAGGGCGGTGCTGTGGCACCACAACCCCCCCCCCCCTGCCGTGTCCACAGACATGTGTTGCATTCTCTCTGCTGGCTGGCAGGTCTGCGGGTGCCCACCTGCGTGCTTGTTTCTGTTCTGACACAGAACTATCATACATGTACCGGTTTGTAGCCATCATTCATTGCAAATCTGATGTCTGTGAACTGATCGGAGGCACTAGTTTCTTTAGTTTGAATGAGCCACATCAGTCTGCTCAGCAACCGCCGCTAACTCCCTTCCCCTGCAGAAGAATGTGCAGGTGCAGTACAACATCGTGTACAACACCGCTCCAGAGTCGGTGGGCCAGAAGTCGTCGCAGCCGCTGTCCAGCGAAGGCACTGCGACCACCAACAGCGGTATGCCCAGCCTGCCGAGCATCACCACGCGCGGCCAGCATCACGCCAACCAGCATCCCTCCTCCCCTCTGGGCCCCTCCAGCTACTCCCCAGGCGGCGCACTCTACCACACCACACTGCTATCAACAGAGCACGAAACCAGCCTGTCGCCCCACTCCCCTGCACCCCCCAGCATGCACGACGTGAGCGCAGGGCCGACCACGGCGCCCGCGACCAACTCATCCCACCCCTCCCCCAGAACCGCGCCCGGCAGCACCGACGCCCTCTCGCCGCTCCCCCCCCGCCAGGCAGGCTGGCAGGCCGACGTGGCCACGCAGGCGCACCTCCATGGGCCCGGCACCGAGCACTCCTCCGTCGCTCTGTCGTCAAAGGGCGACCCCACCCTGTCCTCCAAGGGAGATGCTGTGCTGGTGTCCCAGCAGCAGTCCTCCACGCAGCAGAGTGGCCTGCAGTCCTCCCACCGCGACAGCGCACGCTCCTCGCGCAAGGCTACGCTGGGCCCGGTGTCTGATTTCAGTGTCGCTAGCTCTGAGTTCACATCGCGGCAGTTCAGCAGCATCGTGGCTTCAGGCTCTGCTGTCGAGGAGGCCGAGCGCATGATGCCCGCAGACGCGCTCGCTGGCGACGCTGGATCAGTACGTTGCCGAGCTCTCGCCAATTGTCCCCCCCCCCCCCCCACTTACTCTCATGCGGTACCTGAGCTGCACGCGCTGTCATTGCTCTCGTTATCAGAATAGCTTTGGTCATTGTCATCGTCATGCAGTAGCCTAGCTTGCATGGAGGCTCACGCTGCATGCGGCAGGCCTCCCCCGCACCGCACATGATGGTGGAGGCAGCTGCACGTGCGTGCCAGTTTGACGTTGCAGACGCACCACAGCCCCCCAGATGCAGGCCCGCCTTTGTTGCACCACACGTTTAAAACATACGCTACAGTAATAGCTGATTCACGTGACTGCCCATGCCTTCACCGGGCACCGCACCTACAGCGGCACCGCAACTTGTCGCGACGCTGACGCCGCTGTTGGCCACTGTGCAGGTGCCTGCCGGGCATTCCTCCCTCACCTGGATCTGCAGCAACCTCTCCACGTCGTGGCTGGGCCAGGTGGTGGACCTGAGGGGCCACACCGTGTCTGCGCCTGCAGTGGAGCCCTCCTCCTCGCGCTGCCAGAACCCTACTGTGCCAGCGAACGCCCCCATGTGCCTCGTGATGAAGCGGCCCTCGAACCCTGACGGCACGTCAGTGTGGGAGGTGGCTGCGGCGCCGGCCAGCGCGCCCATCTGGGTGATCGGCTCGGTGGGCACCACGCTGCGCAACGGCCACATCGACCTCCCCTCTGACGGCTTCCTGGTGCTGGACGCCACCTGCAGAGGCGTCACCCTGCAGAACATCACCGTGAAAGGTACTCGCTTTGCATGCCTCCCTCCTTCTCCGCCCCTCGCATTCCTCCTGTCTTGACCACTGACTTGTTAGAGATCCGTTCGGGAGACTCTAGGATCGCCTTGCATGCACAGCTAACTTGGGCGCAGTGTTGTCTTGATATGTGGTGGCCTGAGACATGTGTCGGCCTTCATGTATGTATGTGTGCGTGTGTCGTGCAGGTGGCACCCTGGTGTGCTATGGTGGTGGCTGCAATGTGTGGCTACAGGCGGTCACGCTGGATGGCTGCAACCTCATGGCAGTGGCAGGCTCCGATGTGACGCTGTCGCACTGCACTCTCCTGCACTGCCCCGTCGCCATCGTTGCTTCAGGCGCAAACACGAGGCTGTCGGCCGGCGATTGCGAGCTAAGCAACAACGCACTGGGCTCATGCGTAGACAACGGCGCCCAGCTGCTGCTGTCGCGCGTAACCATCAAAGGCTCCGACGGCAGCGGTGTCGAGTGCCGCGGCGAGGGCTCGTGTGTACAGGCGCGTCAGTGTAACATCGGTGGCAACAGCGCCACCTGGACTGGGGGCAACGCTGAGGTGTTCACGAACTGCGTGCATGCCCACACCGGTGGCAGCGTCAGCCTGCATGCATGCGTGCTGGAGCGCACTGAGTGTGGGCTGCGCGCTGAAGGAGAGGGGGTGGTGGCGGAGGCGCGCGGGTGCACGATCCGTGTCGCGTCACGGTGTGGCGCACGCGTGGGGCCGGGCGCAGCAGCATGGGTTGAAGGATGCATGATCAAGGGCAGCAAGAGCGCGACCGCGTACGGCATTGTTGTGTCGGGGGCGGACGCGCGCGCCGACCTCCTCGACTGCTCCCTGCTGGACAACGGCAGAGCCGCGGTCGCGGTGCACAGGGCTGCAGCTGTGGGCCTGCGGGGCTGCACATTGGCCAACTCCAGGCGCTCCAGCGGCATCCAGGTGGACGACCACGCCTCGTGCGTCGAAGCCAGCGACTGCGTGATCAAGGAGAATGAGGTGTGCGGCGCGGCGGTGCGCGCGGGCGGCCAGCTGGAGCTCCGCGGCTGCTCACTGACTGGCCCAAAGCAGTGCTTTGGAGTCAGCGCCAGCAGCCCAAAGACGCAGATCCGGGTCGTGGACTGTACAATGGACAACAACAAGCTGTGCGGGCTGCATGTCGCGCGCGGGGCCACTGCGGCGGTGCGGCAGTGCGCGCTGGGCGGCCCCAACCAACGTGTGGGGCTGCAGGCAAGCGGGAAGGACACCCAGGTGGACGTGCAGGACTGCATGCTGCGTAGGAACCTCAAGGTGGCCGCCCGCGTACGCAGCGGCGCCACGCTGCATCTGCTGCGGTGCACGCTCTGCAGCTCCAAGGAGTCGGATGGGCTGCATGCATGCGATATCGGCACAAACGTGCGTGCGTGCGACTGTGCAATGCACGACAACAGCCAGACGGCGGCTTGTGTCTGGAAGGGCGCCAAGGCAAAGCTCATTGATTGTGCGCTGTCAGGTACAAGGTCCGGCTGCGGGCTGCACGTGAGCGGCAATGGCACGCATGCCACCGTCAGGCGCTGCACTCTCGGGGAGAACGCGGTGGCAGGAGCGCACGTGAGCAGCACCGCCACAGCGAAGCTGACCGCCTGCGAGCTGGTGGGCACGCGGGGTGGACCAGGGCTGTGTGCGGCGGGCGCAGGCACCAGAGTGGTGGCTACAAGGTGCGCTGCGCAGGGCAACGCGGCCGCGGGCTTCTTCGCGACCCGCAGCGCCGCCATCGCGGTGCGCGAGTGCACCGGGGAGCGCAACTGCCGCGCGCCCGGCGGCACGTTCTCCAAGAGCAAGGATGTTCAGATAGATGAGGGCGGAGAGGGGGAGAAGGGTACGTACGCGTCCGGCGAGGGCGGCTGCATTCTGCATGTGCGCGTGGGGGACCAGGAGCAGCAGCAGTGCCACATGAGCGAGCCCATTCCCGCGTCTGGGAAGGAGAACGACAACAGTGCAGGTGAGGGGGACCTTGTGCCTGGGCGGGGGGCCATGGACAGGCAAGGAATCAGCGACCCGGGGGTGGGCAGAACAGGAGGTGCGGATGTGATGCAGCAGGGCAGGCTCCGCAGCGCGCAGGTGGCCAAGGGGCTACGGGAGGGCCCGGTTGCGGCGGTGGGCACGCTCACAGGGGGCTCGAACGGCGCTGCGGTGCTGGAGGTAGCCAAGGGGGCGGACGTGTCCGCGAAAGAGCTGGCATCGATGATGCGCCGAGCAAACTTTCATTCCATGGCCAAGGTGCAGCAGAGTGCGTTTGAGACAGAGGCCACCACGGCCACCGCGACGCACTCGCACATCAAGATGATGGGCGCACATGCCAGGCAGATCTCTGCGTCTGGCAGCAAGCGCAGCAACAAGAGATAGGCAGTGGGTGCAGCGCACGTGTGTATGTGTGTGTTTTTCGCGGTCTGCTACACGTGGTGGTTGCTGCTGTGAGCGTATTTTGTGGCTGTTGCATGGAGACTGAAGATCAGGTGATGAGGTCTGCACGGGGACCTGGGGTTGGGGGCAGTTAGGGTCCTTTAGATGATCTTCCAGTCTAATGATTGTGAGTCTGCGTGCGGTAGACGTGGATTTGGGCTGAGAGATGATAGGAACGAACTAGCCCGAGGTATTTTCTGGCACACGGATGCAGCCAAGAAGGGGCAGCAGGGGGGGGGGGTTGGAGGCGCCTGGGCCAGATTCAAGTGTTGTGGATCTGGTTGTCTCCTGCCTGTGCATCAGCAGGCGCAATTCTTGCGTGTTTTGGATGCGCACTGTTTGAGCATGTGTTTAGGCTGCACGTTTTTAGGATGTGTGTTGAGTTTGAGTGTGTACGCTGGTGCTTGTATGCCATGGCATAATAATGCAATCCAAGCCGCACTGGCAGTATTTCGGGTGCTCCAGTTGAATAAAGGAAGCTGTCCTGATTTAGTGCCTTTGGCGTGTACGCTGTTGTAAGCTACATGCACCACATTTTCAGCATCATCCACACTTTTCAACTTGCGAGGTGCAGGATGTGCAAGACTTTTGTGTAACGATGTTCCACAAGCAATCTGGAGGCACAGCAGCCACACAAAAGTGCATGTCCAAGCATCACGGGCAATGGGAATGCCACGAGATGGTTAGGATTGCAAGTTTCTCCAGTTCTTTGTTACATACGAGCATAGAAGCACATCAGGCATCTGACATAAACGTACAGCCTCTATGGCATTTAAACAATCATCCTATCAGCAGTCAAAAGTACATGGATCTCATCGGTGCATCCCCATCCCATGCCAAGAGTCCGCAAAACAGGCCAATGGCTGTCGATGCTTCAGCGCTATATGTCACTCGGCCACTCATCAAGCCCGCAACTCATGCGCAACAATCAAGCATGCGGCTTGTAATGCACTAAATTCTCTTCATATTTGTTTACGTTCTATTCTTGAAACTACTGTTAAGACAGCCTTCAGCGTACACGGTTGCAAGCACGCTTTCTTTCATCACATTCAAACAAGGCAGCTGCAACAATTCCGCCCTGTACCATCCATGTGGACGCTCGATTTCATCCCTGGACTCGCATGGATTGCTCGTTGCTTTTTTGCCCAGAGGCTTATCTGTGGTGTGGGGTGACAGGAGTAGCAAAACTTGCTCTTGCGCGACCATCAGCGACTTACTTCCAGGCCTGCAATACGAACCGCAGCATGATATCGTCTTGCTTATAAGTGGGTGTCCACGGGTCCCACCTCTGCAGCAGTGGCAGCTTGGCCTGCTGCTGCTTGTGTCTCTTCATCTCATCAGATGTTAGCGGGCGCTGCACACCCCCACCAACGTCAGCGTGAATGGAACTACTGGTCATGAACTCAACCAAAGCACATATGAGTGTTACTTGACGCTGTGCCTGAGCCCCGTCACCTTCACTATCCCACACCTACTGGACAGACGTGTCACCAGCATTCAATATTAGAGGCACATGTACAACACAACCAGCAACAAAACTCAATTCTAAAGACTGTATGAAGGTATGACACATGACAAAGGTCGCAAGCCTCTCAGGCTGCCAGTACATTGTAGTGATGTCCGGTGATGCCTTCACTGACACTGCTTGGATGAACACACCATGCCACGGGGATATCCGGGATGAACGACTTCGTACATCTTCTCGTTTTCCTTCCAAACCTTGTTAGCGAAGCATGCGGCCCCCCCAACGGCAGCAGCTGCCATGATCTTCCCACCCGCACGGTTGCCACTGCTTGTCCTGCATACAGCCGCGAGAGGTCAGCAGCCAACAACAACCACCACACTCTGTTGGTATACGCTAGGACACCATGTTTAATAGGGCGCGCTTCCCAGGATCTGGAGGAAAACTCACAGCCTTCAATGCCTGTCCCCATCACTTACCCGGCCCATGACTGACACTCCTGCGGTGGCATAGCGAATCTACGTTGAGAAACATCAAGAACAACCTTGATTGCTTGCATGTACGCATGCTATTAATCGTCACCAGTACCTCATGCAGCAGGGCTCCATGCGACGCCTGCCATGTGCGGGTGATAAACGAGAAGCTCACCTGATAGGTAAGGGAGGCATGCCGTCGCTAGCACAGATATATGTCTGTGGATCGACGTACACTCAAGTCAGCTTTCTCCGACTGAACGATGTGGCAGAGGGCAATGCGAAGCCTCAGACCACCTGCAAATAGGCTCTCAGGTCCGACACCAGGCAAGGTGTTGCATTCAACGTGTTAAGCGGACGGGCGCTGAAGCGTACGGGCCCAGATGCTAGATTGTGTATCTGACGGAATTCTACACGCGCACGTGCAACCACCGCACTCCGTTCAGCCTGTGCGAGCAAGTACAATACATCCAGTCCACAGAGGACAACGACATTATTTCATTAAACGACACCCTTCGTATCCTGCAAGGGGGCGCAGGCAGGGATTGGAGCGCACTGAAGAACTTCCAATTCGAGGCCACCAAATCCACCAAATCGTCCGCGGTAACAGTATAGGATTTTACTGCTCCTGTGCCACAATTAACAGGTATGTACACTGTTCTCCCTGTGTAGTTCGAATTAGTTCGCATGGGTGTGGCCACCAGGTCACGTCTGTCACGACACCGCCAAATCAGTCTGCCGAAATCGACAGATAGTCAGCCACTGGACGCTCATGAACTGGACGCAGTTTGCCCAGCTGATAAAATAAAAAGGACTGGTACCTGTATGCAACTTTCTACGCACGTCTTGAGCAAATGGTACACAGCGTCCCGTGGCCCACGGTAAGGACTCGACAGGCACTTCTAGGCAATCCAGCGACGTGCTGAGGGCGCTGTCTGCACTGGTACAGCGAATTGAGAAGCATACTCGCTGGTGACTACATTGCCGCTGTTTTACAACGTGCCGTCTGTTCGAGTTTGACCTGTAGCCGTCCGCAATGGACATAGACTTGTACAGTGACATTGACAATGTGCGAAAGCGCATCAACGCTGAAAATACCATGATCGAACAAGTGGAAGCACGAGCAGAAGAGTCTGAACTACGTGCGAAGAAGTCCAAAAAGGAGGTGACAGCATACAAGCTGAAGGTGGGGATTCAACCGTCCATCGGCGCCTATGCCAGTGACTACTGCAGCATACAATTAGCTGAACATTTTGTTCAAAAATTTGCAGGCTGAGCAGCTGAAACACCGCTGTACTATGCTGGAGAAGAACCTGTCGTGTTTGTTCAAAACGGCCTGGGCACACCTGCATCGCAAAGACATGCAAATTGTAGATCTGAAGCAGCAGATCAAAGAGTTTAGGAAAGTTACTGGAATGGTTGCACCCGGTGTCAAGTCTGGAGACCTGCACATGGATGCAGAGATGGCGGCAACTGGTGCCAAGGCAGGCGCTGAAGCAAACACAGCTAACAGGTGCGACCTCCACTGGTTATCATGTGTCAAACATGAAGCTGCTACCTCAGGCACATGTGACATTCATTAGCCTGTAAATTGTGTGTTCAGGAACCCGCGGCAGATGGGGCCTCCACATGATCCCAAGAAAACCTCACGGAGTGATCAGATACACGATGGAGGTGCAGTACGTCATCTGCATTCCCACGGCGACTGCGGTGCAGAGGCTGGTCAGGTCTCAGCTTCTCAACAGCCACCCAGCAGTGCGGTCAGGAGGGAGGCAGCAGAGCGCACTGCAGCAGCACCACAACACCGGCAAAACCATACATTTGAAGGTGATAGCCGTAGGGATCAGCAGGGAGGAAGAGATGGGTTAGGCAGGGATGTGCCACACAGCCAGGGAGAAGGATCGCCAGACCAGCACGGGAAACAGATACGTGGCCCAAGAAGAGATTCATCCCTACCTCCGTGCCCTCGTAGGGACCGTCCAGTCAGATGTATGGAGCAGTCCCAACGGAGTGACAGGGAGCTCCAGGAGCGGGATGGAAAGGAGCGCGACAGAGGCGGTCGAGAGAGAGACTTTAGAGACAGAGAAAACAGGAAGGATATGCGGGACAGTTTAGAACGGCACAATGGTCGGGTAGATCTAAGACGGGCGCAGGGCTCTTTGGAGAGCAGGCAGAGGTCTGGCCACACACGGCAACGTAGGCAGCACGGCAGGAGCCGCTCCAGGTCACCTCGAGGATGAGCTGGTCGCTGAGAAGCAGGGCTGGTCGAGGACTTGCAGGAGTGTGATGTTTCCCTTGATGGGTGTGCTTCCTCCTGCTCTGTAGATCTCACAGCAGGTGGTGCAGAGAGGCGTTCACTTTAGGTATGGGTTTTGATGGTGGTGAAAAATTGTGCAGGGCATTAGAATCGATGAAAAGGCGAACGTTGATAGTTCACACACCACTGTGTATCACAAATATGAGAAAACTAACGAGTGGTACCCGTTCGCATCTATGCTGATGACTGATGCTGAAGCCCGAGGCTGGACATGCACAACATTATTGTGTACGGGTCAGGGTTTGCCAGGTGAACCACCGGTTGTGGAAGAATCGGTTTCAAGGGACTGTCCGAGAACATGCTGTGCCCAATCTGTACGGTAGTAGGTGTGGGCCACCTTGCAGGGGTGCAGGGTGGTGTGCCATGGGGAGATAATTGGTTGTGCCACATTCGGCAACGGCAACAACACGGAATCTAGCGAATTTGGAAAGTATGCACCTCGACTCTGTTCCCTACTTGTTGTGTAAACTGATCCAGCATCGTTGATTTTATGGATGAAACCCCTCATGCGCGCCGTGACCTGCTAGTGTGTGAAAAAACCCTGCGCAGTAATGCACTCGTGTCACTCTCGTGGCGTTGTGAACAAGCTGGTGTCCTGGCATTTACGATCTGTACACGCTTACCCACGTGTTCTGAGTAAGGTAATGTCCCTTCGGTTGACCGCCTGCACCGGTAACGACAGGCTTCAGCGTATCCCCGCATGGCGCCATCAGCAGCAGAATCAGCTCTGCTTTGCATTTGTGCGGCTGCCTGCGCGTTTCTGATCGCATCATTTTTCCAGGGAGGATCCTCGGCCGCTCGATTCTCCATCCATCCCAACCGAAGTGTTGCTGCATTTTCCACCATGCCGGCTCTCTCCTATCCAGAACCAGATGTCATAAACGCTAGTAAGCATACCGCAACAGTCATCATGCTTCACGGCCTGGGAGATACGTCAGGTGGCTGGTCGCCTGTTGGGATGCAGCTGAAACCTCAGTTGCCACATGTCAAATGGATCTTTCCAACTGCCCCAACGGTGCTCCTCTCCCCTTTTCACGACGATTTACCGCATGCGCTTACTGTTCCCCCTGCAGCTGCAACCCCTCAGTAGCAGGCACCAACCAGTAGACACCACTGTGCAGCGGCCCATTACCTGCAATATGGGCATGAAGATGCCTGGATGGTATGACATCATAAGCATGGAAGGAATCAACTCGCAAGAAGATGAGGAGGGTGTACTGGCTAGTGCACAGTACGACTCGAGACCACTGTTCATGCGTGGCTACACAATGACATGCTTTAACAGAGCATGTGGTTAACTGCAGGTATGTGAAGGGCTTAGTAGAGAAGGAAATAGCATCAGGCACTCCTGCCAACCGAATTGTGGTTGGAGGCTTCAGTCAAGGCGGTGCCATTGCCATCATGATGCTGCGCGAGATTAAGGAACTGGCAGCGGTGATAGGTATGTTCCGAGGCGTTGGGTGAAGACGTAAAAATGTAGTAGAGGGGTGCAGTGCGAACATGGGACCAATCCTGACACATCTGCTTCAATGAATGGTCCTTGATGACATGGCAATGACTTGCAGGGCTAAGCTGCTATCTACCGCTAAGGAATGCTCCATCTGGTGTGCTAGTGCCAGAGATGAAGAGTGTTCCAGTGTTCATGGGGCATGGTTCTGAAGATCCACTTGTTCCTTTGACGATTGGACAAATGACGTTTGAAGTTTTGCAAGGTCTAGGCAGCAACATCGAGCTGAAAACGTACCCGATGGCACATAGTGCATGCCCTGAAGAGTTGCAAGACGTGGCAGAATTTTTGAAGCGTGTCATCCCTTAGCCATTACACATGTGTAATCAGTTGGAATATTGCCATATTATGCACTTGCAGCAACTTGGGTTGTTCCTGGTGTCGCAGGACTGCTTTGTTTCACCCCACTAAGCATTCTCTCGAGACGTTTCCCCCAGCCAGCAGGAAAGTTGGGGGCACAACACCCATATGTGTGGAGGACATCTGCTGGAGGTAAACTGGGGAAGTGCAGGCTTCAGTGGCACATATCCTGCGCTGCCCTCTCCCACCCCTTTGCTGAGGTATGGAATGTTTCAAGTTACGTTATTTCCCTTCCCGCACACTGGATTTCGGTATCGTTGAGGTCAAGGTCCTAGTTAGACGGGGCTGTACCCGAGCAGATGGTCCTGGACCATCCACTAACCATTGAGTGTGCGTGTTCGGATCCACAGCACCAGCTTGACAGGAAAGAAATGATCAACCATGCATACATCAGAATTGGTCCTAGAGTCCGTGAACCTGATTCAGAAAGAGGTTGTGAAGCATCCGGGCCTCCTCAATGGAAGTAACGCATCTCAGAACCAATCATCGAACATGGTTCCTGCTGGGTACTTTGGCCATCTTGTTCAGTGCCTGAGTTTGCTCATCATAAGCTTGCCGTACTTGTTGCAGACGTCTATGCAGCTGCTCTTGTGCTGCCTGATAAGCTTCCTGCAATGCACTCCTCGGTCCGCATGTGTCTCTCTGTATGTAGGTCTGCGGCAATGATCATTCAGGAGCAGCGGATGCACACCTGTCTACCATGAAAGATTGCACTCTCGATCTGTTGTTCTTTTGCATCCTTGGAAGCATGCTTGTATCCGTCGTTGCGATGTTGCTCGATCATCACGACACCCTCAGGCAGCCATTCAGCAATCTGTGCATGCGTTGGCCGCTTCACAGGCACCTCCACAGCCCCGTCTTCCCACTGCAAGACCAGCAAAACTCGGTTCCAATCGCAATTACGTCACGTACACAGCAAGAGCTCACTCTCAGTTCAGCCCCAGGACCGCACAGGTTGGGATTTGCATGCAGCCTCAATGGCAGCTGTGTCGGGGCCTTCCAAAGGAGCATGCTCGATGTGATGGCACCTGGAGCCCATCCTGTGGTCTTGAAGCTGCGGACACCATTTTTCGGAGAGCATTGGCAGGCCTGCAATCGCTCTAAGCGTACCACTCGCAGCCTCTTCTCGGTCTGCACAGCTGTGCTTCGCAAGCATGGCAGGCGCAGGATGAAAATCTCCGCCCATTCCCCAGACCGGGTAAGGGGCAGTCACAACCCCACTCTGGTTGGGGGACCACTTCTGCCCAATCTGTTCCACCGAGGCTGTGCCCGTCAGCGTGCCTGCTGGCAACTCCTTGAACCACTGAGGGTCAAAGTCGTCTGGCACAAAGTCGCTCACTTGTGCACAGGGATGCACTTGTATATCCTCGTCCAGGGCGCCAGTCTCCATTGGAAGGTGGTTCATCTCTGGCACATACTCATCGTATCCAAAGTGCTGCTCCCGCTCATACCCGAGCACCATGTACTCATACGGAACCTCCAGATCAGCGACCTCCAGGTCCTCAAAACTCAAGAAGCTGCTGACCTCGACAGGATCAGTCCTCAAAAAGTTCACAGGATTATACTCCAGGGGTACGAGTGTGGTTGTGTCAGTTTCCGATCTCACCAGAGCTGGGTCAATGCCAGGGCGCATGCCCATCTTGTCTTGAGCGAGTAGCTTTGGGACAGCCACCTCCTCCCTAACCCTCTCCTTCTCCCAGCCCAATGTTGACAGAAGTCCTTGCAAGCTGCACAGCCTCTTCTGAGCTCGGTTCCTGCAACATCCCACCGTCACAGACTATTCACTGCAAGGCTTCGCTGACACAAACCGCAGGTGATCTGTGTGCAGTATTCTGCAGCCAGCACCTGATGATCACAATGCTGGCGGCGGTGATGAATCTCTTCAACGCGCTTGCCCGCTTGGCAAGCTCGTTGCTGGCATCTGCACAGCGCAGCCGCTGCAGGACACTCTCAGAGGGGCCTTGAAGTTCCTGTGAAGGTGACTTTGGAGCTGCTTGCAGCGCAGAAGCTCCTGTGCTGGGTTCTCCATGCTCTTGACAGGGCGACGATGCTGCTGACTTCCCAGCATCAGCAGCAGGAAGCATCTGTGGCACTTGCAGGAAACTGCAAGCTCCAGACGTCATTTTCACAACTCGCCGCTCAGCTGCTGCCGTAGCTTCTTGCTCCCGCACGCTTGCTGCATGCTGTGCTTGCAGATCCTGGTATTGTTGTACCTGCTGGGCTGTGGGAGGCGTTTGGCCTGGCTCAAGCTGCATGGATAGCTTGACGGTCTTCCGCCTGTCCTTGACGGCCTTCATCTGGTCGCGAAACACCGACCTCTGCAAAGCAGCGGATGGTGCTACAGTTCCAGAACTCTGCTAAGACTACCAGAATATGCATCAGCACTCTGCCTGTTTTCTCTTCACTCCCACAGAGAAACGCCCTCAAAGAAACAGAGCACACCTTCGTGTCAGCATCCAACACGAGGTTGTCCAATGGGGAGAGCTGCTCCTGCACAGGGTCTGATATGGCAGCTTCTTCTCTTTCCTGTTGAACAGAGGCAGTGCCCCTCTCAGGCTTGCAGCTGTCCATTAGCATTCGAGCAACTGTGGAGTGGCAGATGCGAGTTGGCACAGTCCAGGCCTGTGGATTCGCCTTCTTGTGCTTCTGCAAAATGACAACTACCAAGGTCACCTCATGCTCTACGAGCACTCCCTGTGATGTCCGTCTGGAGCTCGTGAGCAGTCTGGAGCCGCACCGGTGGACTAGAGCGTCGCTTGTTCTTGTGGCTTATCCAGGCTGCTTCAGTCACGCGGTCTCCATGCCCTGCCCCCCCCTTTGGAGCGTTAGGGTATAGCTTGTTACGTGCTTCCTCTACCAGGTTGTCCGAATCAAGCACCTTCATGCTGACGGGCAATTGTCCCGTGAAAGCCCTGATCATCTCATCCCTGCCAGCACCAGCTCGCGACTTACCAAGCACTGTGCATGTCATTGACTCGCTCTTGAGCTGTGACGATGTGAGCGTGAGCTCGATTAGGTGTGTCTGTAGAGTGCATGGCTCGAACACTACAATGATGTCCACAGCACCGTTGCCAGGAATGGTGCCCTTCAATGGAGACACATGGAAATCAGAATGCTTCTGGCTGACAGCGATTGTGAAATCAAAACTCACAGGTATTACCACGGCCAGCTTCAAGGTCCGAGTGTGGCTTGAGCCCACAGACACAGCCCCAAAGTCTATGAGCCGTGGGAACCTGAAGGATGTGGCAGCTGGGTAGCAGTAAACAGGTATTTGCAGTTGCTCACGCGTACCGTCATCGCCAATTGCCTGCATGGCTGTGACATTGAACCGTGTGCGGGGTGAGCTTTTGGGCACCTCCAAGCCAAACTGTGAATGCACCGCACCTCTCCATCTATCCGTACAGTGGACTGAATGACATCAAAGTTCTCAGGACAGAACTGAACCTCCAAATCTTGATGTAACCCGCACGCAATATAGCCCTGCTTGATTTCTATTGAGGCTGTGAGGCTGGGATGCTCTTTCGCAGTCTGGGGAAAGCCCAGACGTGCTGAGTGCGGGCCCACATTGATGACACGTACAAACTGTCGGAGCACAGTCCCGACTGTGGCCACTGGGAAGTATATACAGGCTGGGTCTGAAACAAATTGATGGCGTTTCTGCCCTTCAGACATACTTCAATGTGTTGCAACCGTTACCTGAGCGATCTGGTAAAGCCATGCAACGCGAAACATATGACTACGTATCTAGCAACATAAGGATGGACTACTCACTCAATCGAGTGTTTGCAAGTATCGGTGATACACGTGATCAGCAGGCAGCACTAATCAGCAGAGCCAACATGATTCTTGGCAAAGAATATTCCAGTAGACGAAAATCTAGTTTGTCTCAGTGCAGAGAAGGACAGGGTGCCTGCAGTAGAGAGTGTGTGCGGAATTCCGTGGAATGACTGGGCACAAACGTACTCGTAGCCACCTCATGAACCGCGCGCGCCTGATGAAGGGAAAGGGACAGTCACCTAGAAATCTGAAATCGTGATGCAAGAGCACACTCCAGGACAGAATTCCCAAATCTTGAGTCTCGAGTTGGAGTCCAGGTGGCATTCATGAGCTGGATCACAAAATTCAACTGGTGAAACAATATGGCAAATTATGTAGGATTCGGCAGCTGGAAACTCCAGAGGGACTTCCACAGAGTGGAAGTATTGTGTTCCTTTGGAATTGGGATTCACCTGAAACGCAGCTGGGTCCTGCTTGTGTGGCAAGTTGGTACGCACCAGGTCCTGGGTTCGAGTCCCGGTCTGGCCAGCGCCACCTCTCGTTGTTTCTCCGAGGTGCTGAACCGGGTGTGTGAAGGGTTTGTGGCGGTTTCCCCTTCCATACGCATGTTCTCCCCTTTTGGCGCTGAGGCCGAAGCTCAAACCGAGTATGGCGTAGTCCCCGAGTATTTCTTTGCTCCGGCAACACAACCCGGGGTGAAAACCCTAACCGGTGACCACGCCATGCCTAGGAAGGGCTTCAGCCTCAGCACCCGCAAACGGCCGGGACACGGATAGACATCCGCCTGCCACACGTGACCAGGGAGGCACACACACACACACACACACACACACACACACACACACACACACACACACACACACTGGTAATGCTAGATTGTTCAAGCGGTTTGTTGGTTTGTTGACCCGCGGTATCGGGCAACGCTTTGTGGAGGGCATGGATGTGCCTATGCTTGTTGATTGATTGTGTGTGTACTTAGGATTTGTGCCTGCGGGCTGAGTGTTCGCTGGTTCAAGACCTATCGTCACCTTTTGGTTTCTACTTTTTAACACACACACACACACACACACACACAGGCTGGAGAGAACGCCGCACAATGGTGCAGGCCAAAACCGGGGCACCAATAGGCCCCCTCCTCCATTGCTCCTGCACCTCGAACAAGTTCCCCTCCATCTTCACTGCCAGGACACTGGGTTAGCCACAGGGAGTGAGGGGGAACTCGATTGTTCACGTGCCACTGACCTTTTGAGGAACTCCGATCCTATACTTGGATTGGGACAAGTACACTGCTTTCTGCCTCGCCAGGGACGGTACATGCTTGCAGCAACAGCTTGTTAGCCGGATCGTCAGTCATGTATCCTGAGCCCAGTGCGGTCAACATTCATATTGTCGAAAAACTCGCGGCACATTGAAGGAGAGGTTTCTGTTGCGGCCCGCGCGTCGGTACGGCCGGTGTTCATGGGGCCGCAACAAACTGCTTGTACTGCTGTACCTACTGGTTGCACTGTGGGGGTTACCATATTGGAGCGGCGCTGGCGCTAAGTACAGCACTTACTGTTCAGTTGTGCAGGTTCCCCAGTGGGCTGTCCTGGCCCAAATGATCTCTGGGATGACTTGCTCCAGCTGGTGGGATCTCCTTGCGGCACATGCTGTGAATTGCTTTGACCCTCTTTCTGCGTTCATATGTTGTTCCCCTTGGTTTCTTGACCCACCTCTTTTCCTTCGGGAGTGTCAGGCTGGTGTCTGTGTTGCGGCATTATTGCCGCCTATATCCTCCTGGTTGGTGATGTGTTCTCGCTGACGATACAGTCCCTGTGTGTTTGCCAAATCCAACACTGCAGTTCTTGCATCTATTGGACCCGGGCATACAAGCAGGCACTGAGACAGGCGGAGGCAGAAACCGTGCCCACACAAACCACGCGTCGGATTCATTGGGAGTTCATCACGAGGTTTCTGGAGGTTGCTTGAGAGACATGCTGCGTCACATTTTCAACACGGCATAACTGATTCTTTTATTGTATCAACTCTTAATTCGACATCATATTTTCATGAACTAATTAAAACTGAATACCATGGAAGCCTCGAACACTGTCTGACTGTCATGGAGAATCATAACCCTGCTCTTCCAAAGTAACAAGAGTACACTTTCTATACTACTCAACATTTCCTGTCCTCCTCCTACTTTGATGTTGCGGAACGCCGGGGCTTCCACCCGCTATTGTTAGCATACAGGTTGAAGCCGGCTGGCCCCGGCCCATTCGGTGCATCCGACTGCCGTAACTGCTTCCTGGGTGGCTCCTCATCTACATCGATCTCGACAACATCCGGTGCGGATCTCTGTGACTTGGACTGCAAAGAAGCAGGAATAGACCTACCAGGCTTACTGCTGTTGTTATTCTCCTGCTTCATTTGCATCTGCATCCCCCCCACCGTCTGCTTCAGTATCTTCGTTTCTGGGACTGCACAACAAATAAGGCCCTTGGGTTCCAAATCTCGACTCCATGCTTTGCAAGGCACTGTGCTGTGAAGCCAAAGGCCTCGCACCTGCTCTTTCCCATTCCTCGATAAGCCTGTTCTTGTGCGCCTCATATGCAACATCAGAATCCGCATAAGAGACGGATGCTCTGCCCAGGGACATCGCGACTTCCACTGTGCGCACAATGTAAGGCGCCAACCACTGCGCTCTGGCAGGTTCAACGCCACACTTTACAGGCAAGTCTACCAGGGTCAATGGCAGTGCCTGCATGGATGATATCGCTTTGGAAGACAAACGTAGTGTCAAAGGCTGCTTCATGGACAGTGTCGGAACAGTACCTTACTGATTTTCCCTCTTACTTCATCAGTTAAGACCCGGTCTGCATAGTCCTTCCCGAAACTAGCTGGAAATAGGTCTTCTTGCCCTTGAAGCCATTCTACCAGCTTCCCCAGGAAGGATTCGAAAAGTAGGCAACTTGCCTTGGCCTCCTGCAACACAAGCCTCGTCCAGAGACTGCAAAATTACTGCACACATGGTCACTGCACAATGTCCACAGTCAGAAGCACACCTCGGGCGTTTGTGTGGGCGTCGTCTGTTTGGAAGACGCCTGGAGCGCCTGTGTTTTGCTTGCCACACGAGATGCCAATGCAAGCTTATCATGCACGTTTTTGCGGGGTGCCTTGACTGGTAAGGCCTTGTCTATCTCAGGGCTGAACTCATCAGGGCTGGACCCTGCAGCATGAACCAGCACCACATGTTTCCCTGTTCGGAAAGGATGATAGCACACCATTCAGGGGTCGTCTGCCTAAACGTCTACTGAAAACGTAGAGTCAATATAAGCATTACGGAGCGCACCAACACTCAGCACATTCCTGGGACCTGCATGCTGCATGGCTTGCAATGTCGGAGTACGTGCTGCTACTGCTGCAGCAGTTTGAGGGCCCTTTGCTTGCTCTCTTCTGAGCTCCAACTCAGCAGGTGCTCTTGGTGCCTTGGTCTGCAAGAAGCTGAGGTGGTCAGGACCGGCAGGATGCATCTAGATGAACCGCACACTTGTGACAGACCTGTAGTACCACACCTGTAGTACAAACAGGACAGGGCGTTGTCCATTTTGAACAGCAGCTGCATCTTCCCCAAGCCCAATGCTGTTCTGTGTCCTTGCAAACGGCTGCCCCTGCTTCTTCTCCATTCTTTTCGAATGCACGCTGAGGATGTTGCTCGTGACGAGATGGTCCACAAACCTCGTTGCCTCAGCCTTGGTCTTCAGGTCTGAGCCTTTCAGAACACCAAAGTTACGCCTGAAACAGGCACACACCTGGCGTTACACAGCAACGCTGATCCACCGCTGCTTCTGTGGAACACTACAATTGCACGGTCCATGGACTTCCTTATCGGCTTGTACAGGATCTGTTACAACGCAGCTTCAAAAGGATACAACTGCAAAACAATATCAAGCTGTTGGCATGCAGTTGCCGCACATCGTGTCATGCCCCATGGCTGTCAGCAGCTTGCTGGATGAAGAGCCCAACAGAATCATCAGAAGGTGGCCCTGTGGCCACCCATGGTGAGCGAAGCTCCCTTCTCGAATAGACTTCTGCATTCCATAGACCTTCTTCAAGTCTCCCTTGTTATCAATCCTGTCCCATCCTTTCTCCTGCACGTGCAGCCCATGCTGAGTTGCTGCGGGCAGCAGGCCACTGAGAGAGGCGCATTTTGCCAGTGGGGTGAGGCAGCACCTTGATCACTCTGGCTGCATTCTGAACGTCTTGTTGCACATTGCGTTCGTTCAATTCTTTCACAGCTGCAATCACCTTGATCGCTAGGGTGGTCACGTCCGACTCATTGCTCTCTCCACTGCCACGATTCTGGCACACATCGCATCCTCCTGCAAGCAAGCCTCAACAGTAACACACACATAACAGAGAAGAATTCAAGAGCTCCCAAGCAAGATGTTGCCGATCAACATACCAACACATTTTCTGGCATCAAAATCCTCTGCAAAGTGTTGCATGAGCAGAACCCGGCGGCAGGTGCTCAAATTCTCGGCATAAGCAACCACTGCGTTCAACGACTGCCTGTTGTGCTGCAGCTGCTGCTCAGCTTTGGCTTGCTGGCGTGGGGCCGCCTCCTCCACTGCAGATGCGAGCAACGAGCGAGCCTTGACCACGTCGCCACGTGCAAAGTACAGCACAATGTCTGACGGCTTCCCATCACGGCCAGCTCTGCCCGATTCCTGATGGTATCCTGCAGGAAACCTCAGCAACTTGACCGCAATTCAACCACTCAACACCACACAGGAAGCTGCATTGCGCCATGCTGTAAAAAGGAGATCAGCACCTTCCAGGGACTTGGAGATTGAGTGATGGAATACCCATCTCACATCAGGCTTGTCAATGCCCATTCCAAAAGCGACTGTTGCAGCCAGAATGCGCGTGTTGCCTTTCATCCATGCACCCTGTACAGATGCCCGATCCTCTGCAGACCGCTCTGCATGGTAAAAGTCAACCAGCTTGCGCCTGTCGGGCACCCTCTTCTGCTTGTCATCCCACAGCAACGTCTTGAGCTTTTCCTGCAGCGGAGAACACAGGCTGCAGGATCACATACCTCAGCAGGAACAACACACTTGATACAGAAACACTGTAGCGACACAGCAGCCTCAACTCAGTGCTTTTGCAGCTGACATCATGAAAAACAGACAACAGCTTTACAGGTGTAGAGTGTGTTCGAAGGATGCACATGCGCTGACTTGTGAGCAATGCCCATGGCTCACAGCGGCGTCGTAGACAGCAACCAGCACCTGAAGCTCCTCAGCCACTTTCTCACAGTCATTCCGGCTCAAGCAGTAAACAATGCCAGCCGCAACAAAGTTGAACTGATCATAGTGCCTGTCCATGATCCTCCTTGCCATATCATCAATTACAGACTTTGACTTTTTCTGAACATGGTATGTGAGGTTTGGCCTGTTGAAAGAGGCTGAGAACATCACTGGGTTCTTCATGTGCAGCTGCTTCATGATGTCCTGGGACACTCTTGGAGTTGCAGTTGCCGTGAGTGCCATGATAGGCACGTTCGGAAACCGCTGCCGAAACACACACAGCCGCCTGCACCCATGATGCATGCACAAAAATGTTTTTGGAACTTGAAATCAGCACATAACATGCTGTGGCAGTGAGACTGAGTGTGCGCACGTGTAGTCTTGCCTGAAGTCGTGTCCCCACTGCATTCATACCACAGAGTCAATGTGTCGAATTGAAAGCAAAAAAACTTGAAAGGTTGACCTCTGGCAACAGCTTCATGGTCTGTGCAGCATCATATAAAGTGCAGCTAGTCGTTGAAGCACAATCCTAAGCGCGTGCATACGCTGAAACAATACCTCTCAAATACAGCTTTGTTGGTGGTAGAGTTTGTGTTGATCCACAATGTTTCTGACTGGCAGCACACCTGCGACACACAGTGGCACTCATCTACTACCACTCTGCGCAACTTGTCTCGAGCATACACATCTGCAAGAGTGTCCATCACCTTCTGGCTGTTGGCTACCTGCAGCAGAACCCAAGGAATCTCATCACCAACCCAACCGATTTCACAATCCCCTGTTTCCAGCATCTGCGCCAACACTTCAACATGGAAGCAGAGGCTGGGAAAGATGAAGAACAGTGACCGAAACAGAGTTAAGCTATCAGCTTGAAGATCAGGCATGCAGGCAGCTGCAGCCTTCACTATGCATCACACAGATCCACACCTTCTCAGGAGTAAGGAACAGTAGACGAATGGTCGGCTCTTCAGCCCGCAAGTCGTCATACACTGTCCGTTGATCCTCCCAGCTGTCCGACCCAGACAAGGATGCAGCACGGATTCCTACCTCTGCAAGATGCTGCAGCTGATCTGTCAACAACGACACAAGCGGTGTGATCACCACACTGACTCCCCCTGTCACCACAGCCGGTAGCTGGTAGCATCTGCTCTTGCCCCCTGCAAACACACAGCTCACTGGTACGGTCAAGATGGACGCGTCGTTCGATAGAGGAGTTTGCGAGTTGGCGGGGCAAACTCAATGCAGTAGTTGATGGAGCACAAGCAGCCAAGTACACCATGGACCACACACAGCCAAGAACTGGGCAAGCATAGCCACAGGGAAAGACAACGCGATGACCCAAGGAAACCATGACAGTACAATGCTGGAGTATCGTAATAACAGTATGCTGCGAAATTCAGCTCTATTAGGACGTAAACGATGCATGACATTGCAGCTAGGCTGATGAAAGCAGCCAAGAAAGGTTTGGCAAACATTGTCGACATGCGTGGACTGAGCCGCACCCCCAGTTGGCATCAGAACATACACATCCCTGCCACTAAGCGCTGCATTCATCACCTGCATCACTCTCCAGACATTGTAGCACGAACAAGGCGATTGTAGACTGGAAGACTTGCAGGTAACGCATGGGGAGCCATCATGAGCAAGGCACCTGTTCCTGGCAGCCTCTGAAGGAAGGATTCTTGAAGTACCATTCGTTCTTCTCAAACAAGCTGGCAGACCACTGAAACTTTCTGTCAAACGCTCCGCCTTGAGGTGGCTCGGCATTTGCCAGCACTGCGCTGCCAGTGGCAGGAATCATGCGCACATTCGCTTGGCCAGAATGTGTTGCAGAAGGTGTTGCAGCATGTGCTGCAGAGGGAAACGCTGGCTGGGCAGCACCCATTGACGCTCCATTCATGCTGGGAGCACTCCAGCGGCTGTTCTGATCTGCTGTAGCAGCATGATTCTGCACAGCCAAGCTGCGAGGTGCTGTGAACGCATTCCCGAACATGCCGTGTGACTGCCCTGCACATCATTCCAATGACGTGTATCACAAGAACTGGCATCGGCATTATCAATTATTCTGCAAAGCAAAGGCTCTTATCTATCAGGGCCCTGAGGCGGTACTTTGCCGCATTTTCTCACCTCCTGAAGTATGCTGGCATCTACATGACTTGGCTGATTCAATCAAACATGCATGAATTGAGCTAACCCTGCATTCCACTGCCCAAAAGAGCCCCATAAATCATGCCAATACCTAGAACTTGCTACAGAGAGTTGTCAGGCAGAATTGAAACTATGACAGGTGACTCCTGTACAGAAGCGGGCTGGCTTAACCTGCAACCCCGCACTCACACCAGGATGTTTCCACACCTGCAGAAGGGAAGGAGCCTTCAGGCGTGTGTGCTTGCCAGGTCTGCGTATTGCAGGCTTGAGTGTGTGAGGGGAGCTGCATGTTTACTGCCGGTTGCTGCTGTGTGTGCTGTGGTCGGGCATCGCTCTGAACCTTGCGGCTGACAGCAGCATCAATGCACGCGAACGCTGCATCATCCCACAGGTCATCGTCCTCAGAATCTGAGTCAAGCTCAATTTCAGCAACAGGTGAGGGTGCAGTCTGCTGTGCCTGCACCTGGAATGATGGTGCGGGTGCCTCCATGAACTGGGATGGGCGTATGTTCCCAGCAGGCTGCGAAGGCCCGTTCATGATTGGGTGAGAGTAAGGGGCCTGTGGTCGCATGGCGTACTGTTGTGGTACTGTTGGGGCACCCTGACTGGGCATACCACGAACCTGCGCCGACATTTGGATGTCTGGGCGAGCAGTGCCTACAGCAGGCATACCATGGTGCACCAGGCTCCCGGCAGCAGCCAAAACGTGTGAGCCTGCACTACCTGCTCCTGGCATACTGCATGACGCAGGGTTGCCATGCATTTGCGGCATTGGCTGCCATGGCTGATTGGTGTTCGATGGCTGTGACTGGATGGTTGCGGGCGGTGCCAAGCTCTGCTTCTCGTGTACCTTGGCGATCTGTGCCTGAAGGTTGTTGGAGTGGATTTTTGGTGGTGGGAATCTGCTGCCTGCACATCTCATCAACGTCATGTGTTCCAACGCAGAAGATGGGTTGCAAAAGAGTGTAAAGTTACAGACATAACTCCGTAGAATGGCTCATGTACCAGCAAATCAACGCATGACAACTTAGCTGGACCTCGCACAAACGACACAGGGCATGCCACTACCGAAGCAACAACAGGGAATCAAGCTAACCTCTCTACCCACATGGTGCACCAAGCCATGACACTTAGTATAAAAACTGACTCAAGTCGGGGGAACGAACAACATCTGGCATTCCAGTGACAGGTAGCTCGGAAAACTGCACCTTGGGATGGTTTATATTTCTCTAACAGACTGTTTGCCACCTGTACTGTGGATACAATTGTTGGTACATGAGCATGGCAACCTCATGGAACCTCACCAACTCGCGAGGGAACCGACCTGCTTGCTCTCGCGCAAAAGATTTTCTTCATTTCTTTGTGGCGCAGAGAATCTGCAGGGCAGGCCAGGTGAAGAGGTACTGGGAGGCAGCGAAGGGGTACTGGAAGGCACTTGTATGTAACAGAGGAGTCCTGAGGGAAAGAAACATACTGAGACAGCTTCTGCTGCTCCAAGGGTAGCCCACTATAAACTACCCCCCAGCTCTTGGGCAAGTCCAGCGCATCCCGATGCTGGTCTATGTTCTGCTTGTTGATCGTCATTGACGTGGACGTGCCGACGTCAATGAAGCCTCCAACTCCTTCTGTGGTCAATCTAACTCAATTCATGGCAATAGAACCGTCCTTGATAGTCTTGCTGTTGGGAATCTACTGCAATGGTCCCCGCGAGGCACTCGCGGTGTACCGATCATCTTGCAACAGTGCTCTTACTAGCAAGTCTGCCAACGCTGCTTGACATTCACAGACCGTACTAGTCCACTCTGATGTAAACGTATGTGCCAAGAGACAGCTCGCGAGGGAACCGTTGTTGACTTATCATCCGGCGGAGTAAAGAAAAGATCAACACGTGTTTGTATCTCGCACGAGATACACCTATGGCGGGGATTTTTCCCACTATGGCCCTATTCAACTTAACGGAGGGAATACGTAACGGCGGGCACCTGTCGCAACATGTTTTCTGTGCCTGTGTTGAGTCATCCTCTAGTTACCCATGCATGACCAACACATACACACGTGTATACACCACAGGCTCAGGTCTAAGCTTCCAAGGTTTCTCACAAACCGGAAAGGTGGTGAATAGGCATAAACCCAATCAGCTTCCAAGGTGTACTTCCGAGGCATGCCACAGGGTCTCCTCTACCTCTGGCGCCAAGCACGGACAGCCTGTGGCAATGATGTTTCTGTCTCACACTCCAGCCTACTCTGCAGCGGGTCTCTGGTGACCATCCGCATGTACACGTGGTTGCACATGCTGATGATGTCAACCTGGCCAGACCTGGTGGGCCCCATAGCTGATTGTGTCACAGCTTTCCGCCGGCTCACGGTCAAATTTATGAGCCGGGACTCAACCCTCACCCCTCAAAACGCCTCTCTTACAGCCCCACCACCTGACTTGCCCGCAAGGTTGCAGCTACTTATGGCAGCAAGCATATCTTGGAAGGGCTGTTAGTCTGTGGCACGCCCATCGGCACCTCCGCTTACGTCACCAACTTCGTGATGACCCTTCCCATGAAACTCATCACCGACCTCGTCGCCCTACCCATCTCTTCTCGTTCCCCACCTTCCCCGTCTCAGCCCAAACCAGATGGGACCTACTGCATCGCTCGCTTCAGAAGAAAGTCACCCATCTCCAAATTACCATCCCGTGGCACTGCCTTCAGGCCCCGATCCAACATTTCCAAACCATCGTCGCCCAGAACGTCATCGCCATAATTCAACTTCCCCAGCCTCACTCACTCCCATTGCCTGGATCACGAAGCCATCCTGCAGCAGCTGCTCCTACCTCTGCGTTGCTTTGGCATTGACCTCACCACCGAAGACGCCGCGAACGCTTCCTGGGCTTCCATGGCTGCGCGCTGTGACCTGGTACTCGCCGAGGTTATGCCAGCCTTCCGCCCCTTCACCGGCAATGGACCCGACCTCAACGACCTCTGGGTGGACCCAGTGGTGCACAACCCCAAGGTCCTTGGTGACCGATAGCATTGTGACTGCCGCCATGCTCCCCCTGCTCACTGCCGCCCCCCATATTGTGCAACGCCAACATACTAACTTGGCTCGCACACAGCTCCTTGACAGCTACCACTGGCCAGCTGAGTATCTGAACAGGCTGCTTAGTACCGCCAGTCACACCTCTGGTGTATTCCTTGACATCCTGCCCACCTGCCCGCGCCTCACCGTCTCTGGCAGTGAGTTAGCGAAACCTGCCAATTCCGACTGGGCGCCTCCGGGTTCGTGCTGGGGGCTCCGCTCGCCACCTGCCATTGTGATGCCATCCTCCACGGCAATGACGCCACTCACGTGCTGACCTGCAACAGGGTCCCTAGCAGGCACAAATACTGCCGCCGCAACATGGTGACTGAGGTGCTCCGGAATGCTACCAGCCGTACGGGGATCTCCAGCACCCGTAAGCCGCTCTGCCGGGAGTTCGACCCCTCTGCCACGAATACTGTTGGGCAACCACGTGTGGATGCATACGCCATCTGTCACCCCAGTCTCCCTCGACGCTGCCGTCGACGCTGTGGCCACACACCCTGGTGGTCTCACTGCGCTCATGCAAGGTTCTGCACACACCACGGCCCCGCTGCGTCCGCCGTGAGACGTCACAAATGCCATGCCTTTACCACCTTCTGGGTGCCCAGGCTCGCCTTGCATGCCTTTGCTGTGGAGCACGGCTAGTTAAAAACAAGGTGTGGAGTACCTCAGACTTCTTGCCATTGCTGACAGCAGCACCGCGAAGGTGAAGTACGGGGCTTTCCATGCACAAGTGCACATCGGGACATCAGCGTCATGATTTGCAAGGGCAATCATGCTCTGTTCCGCTCGGGTGTGCAGTTGTACTCTACCCCCAGTGGGTGGGCCTGGCTGCTTGCGTTGCTGGTGCACAGCGATGAGGTGGAATAGGGTTCTGCGTGTGTGTAGTCTGGTGATGCTTGGGTGCCGCTAGGGTTGTTTATTGTCCGTTTATCTCGTTCGTTGCTGCTAGCTGCCGGGCGGGTTTGGTCATTTGTGCATTCTGTTTTTCTGGATGCTTTAGTTGCACTTGCGATTTCTCCTGCGTTCTCTCAATGTCATTACCCATACACCATCCATGGCACAGAAATTCTCCGGCTTCTTCACCGTGCACTACGAACACTGACTAGTCAGCTCGTATTTGTTCTGCCCCCCGCGCGCCCCCACAAGTAAAATATCACTATATTCTGTGGTTTGAGCGACCTAAGGTGCATCAAGCTCTTCACCCCCCCCCCCCCCTCGGGGGTCTCAATGCCCCCACCAGAACCGGGGTCTTCAAAGAGCTCTGGATTGGGCACCACTCAAGAGGAGCCCCGCATCAGAACACATTTTCCCTCTTTTCTGCAAGAGTTTGGTTATGCACATACAATGGAGCGCCCACAGTGTCAAGAGCATTAAAGAGCAGAAAAATCGACTGGGCAACATGTTCTTGTATAACAAGAAACATGCAAACTGCTGACTACTGAAGGAAGCCGCTTCGATTCGGGTCGGTATCATCAGAGCCCGTGTACGTCACTTGCTCTGCAGTGTCTGGTTGCTACAAGAAGTCGTGACTGCCGTCGGGTGTATGTGTTTGTGCTGTGAGTGCCCAAACCGGTGATGTTCTCGCAACATGCACAAGGCAACACTTTGTCCCGCCGTTGTATTTTGACGCCTTCGGTTCAGCTCTTTGATGTCCCAGATGATCCAACAGGCCTGCCAGCGCGCAAGAATCTGAACGCATTGGGGTAACAAGCATAATGGTTGGCATCAATATCACAGTATACGATGAAGCAAGAAAGCTGTATGAGAAGTACTTCTGTGAGAGTAAGCTGTTGCTCTCCACCATGAAGTGCGGTCCCTTGCAACCTCTGCTCTGTTGAGTGGTCAACACACAGCATTGCATCTTACACACCATGATCCACGTAGTATCCCAGTATGCAGTCCACAACTCTACCTGAAAACTTTAAAAGGGTACTCCAGCAACGCAGAGTCTTGTGCTGTGCCAAGACTCTGTATGTGATGCAGGTACTTCAGGGGGCATGTTCAGAACATCCAGCACGGAAAGGACATCGAGCTTTCAGTCTATTGTGATAGGGATGTTTTCTCCTGGCTCATGCAGTACACAAAAGTCGGTCTGGAGGGGCCAAGCGCACCCAAGCTCACACTTGCCAACATTATCGCCATCCTTGTCTCATCAAACTTCCTTCAGATGGACAAATTAGTGACACTTTGTGCCCAGTACATCGCCAGAAACCTCCTCGAGCTGCTGCTCACCGGCACAGCAGTGGCGTCACTTTCAGACGTTTTGCTAAAGAAAGTTGTCAAGGTTGGCGTCCGAACAGCTCACTTCCTGCACTATAAATTGCTGCATAACCTACAATCCAACCCTGTTCGACTATGTGCAAACTCTGATTGATATACGTACAACGAGAAGTGCGATGGCTTCATGCACTCCCATGGAGCACTGAGAATTGACAGAGTCTGCAGGAGCTATCTGAAGGCACACTGGAACAGTTGTGGGAAGCTGTTGTGAGCCCTGTAGCGCAGACTGAATCAGCGCAACAGAATGTTGACTTTGTAGAAAGGCTATACAGATTGAAGATGGACCACCTGATGCGAGCCACCAACTCAACCGCACTGAGATGCTCTGCATGCGGAGCACTGTTCTCTGCTTCACACATATCCCAACTCAGGTGCCCAGCAGACACCAGGTATATTCGTCTTCATTTCAACCACCTCTAATTTACGTTCTATGATGGTGCTACGTCCTGTAAAAGTGTTGCACATTACCAATGGCACAGCTTGTTTGCAGCTCCACTGGTGTGTGCCTCCACCAAACTGACAGCGGTTGGAAGCTGCGAAGCTATGTCTCACAACTCAGAGCTGAGCGTGTGACCTGGCGTGGGATCTTCTGGCAAGTTTGGGGCATCGTCACGGTGCTATACTGCTACACGTGTCACCAGCACTTCCCAGCGCACCAGTTCAAGCAATGCCAACAGAGTCAAGCCGGAGAACAGACGTATGACTTGGAGCACAGAGTGTGTCTGCAGTCATTACCTATGCATGTTTAACACGGACGAGCCTTTCCAATGTGTTGCTGCTGCCTCTGCATTCTGAGAAGTCACTTGGGTACCCTGTTGCACTCAACATCTCCTGAGTGTGTGCCACTGTTGGACATATCACAGCTATAACAAGCACGCAGCTGCACTGATCCAGCCGTTGTTGTGTAGGTGCTTCCAATAGATGGTTGTGCACCAGTCCCAGGTGTTGCAGTGGACCCATGTGTGGCGGCAAATTGTGCTCATTGCATACAGCAGCTGGGGTGCTTGGAGATTGCTCACCACAGCCTGCCACAGGGAACAGCAGGAACTCCAGAGCAAGTGCAACCACAGAGCATTATGGGTGAAATGAGCACTGAACTCCCCGCTGATGTTGACTTGATGGAGGGTGGTGAGAGTGACGGATCTGAGGAGGATATCAAAAAGCCACAATCTTGCACAGGTAACTCCTGAAAGTCTGGACTGTGTAACTGGACACCCATTAGCTTCAAGAGCACTGCACTCTGACCACACGCCAATTGGCACCCCTAATCAAGTGGCAGGCTTGCAGTTGAAGAGAAGTGCAGCCCACAGAAGTACCTGGAGCAGGCGGCAGCATGCAACAGTCAGCGTGCATCAGCAGGCCACCAAGGCAGCCTTTTATCTTGTATTGGCAACAACCTGCTGCAGCTGCAAGATTTCCAGGTTGAGGAAGAGTCCGTGTGTGATGCATCGTTCCGCTGGCAGCTCTGTGAGGAAGAAGATGTATGTTTCCATGTACAATGTGAGTTGTCGTGTTGTACAAGATGGTGTTGACTGTTGATATCAGTTGATTTGATAGCTAAAATGGTTTTTTGGTGTCTGAGACTCTGTGTTGTGCAGCGGCGGAGAATGGGTGTGCTTCGTGGCTTTCTTGACACTCTGAGAGAAGTACCTCCAGCAGTGGTTGAAACGTGGCTGGCTTCACCAAAGCAGCCCAAGCACAATGGCTTGCGCCGCAAGTCTGGGAAGGCAAGTCGTTGCAGCACAGCCCAGCCTAGCTGTCGCAGGAAACAGGATCTTTTCATGTGCTGACAGCTAGGATGGCCTGCGCAGTGCTGATGATGTGTTGCATATGATGTGTAAACAGGATGGGTAACGTCGTCCAGAAATGAATGGGATTGTATTGAATCCACGACACAAGAAGACCGATAATAGGAACAGACTGCAAGTTTTGTATATGCGATAGAACCGCCACAATGCACGTGTCAATGGGAATACAAAATATCAAGAAGTGCAGCTCCACGATGCACGAAAACCAGTTTTAATTGGCGTGGCTGCCACTCCCGTAAAAACGAAATCCCGTGGCCGCTGGCTAGCCCACAGGTGAACCTGTGTCACCTTGCTGATCATGGAGTTCCTGGTTATCCTTGCAGCTTGCACACTCAGGGTAGCATCAGGGATGATTGTCCCACGAATCCAACAACAGCTGGTGCAAGCAGGTGCTCCACATTGACATCGCTGAGCATCCGGGTCATGCAGCTGCAGCGCACAAATGTTCAGCTGGAATATAATTCTTCCAATACATGTTGGACATGCGGTCTCAGGTTCAGCCTGCCGGTGCGTTGGCAAAGCCCCCATGGGCTGCTTCACGGATGAAATGCATGGCCTGTACGCTTGAACAGCTGAGGGGCACTAGGGAGGTAGACTAGTCACCTGGGCAGCTGCTGTTTTGGGGTCAGGTCAGGTGTGGGGTCATGCAGATTCCGTGGACTCTCTGTGAAGCCACCAGATTTACCATGCCCCCACGATCAGTGGAAATCCTGACCGAAGTTTGAAGGCACCTGTCAGTGATAATCTGCTGCTAAGTGTCTGCACCACGACCGCCGACAAGTGTGCCGCTTCACAACCCTTCCAGTTCCTCCATTGTCCATCTCTTTCTTCCACAAGCTCATCCACTAGCACTTTTCCGGTACGTACATTGTCAGTTTTAGGTTTCCCTCGTCCGTCAAGTCTCCCGTAGCTTGAGTATTGTTTACGTCGACAGGACGCGAATCACGTATCCCTTGGGATACAATAAATTTTCGCCCATAGGAAGCATAAAAAAGGGGGGGTACACCACCACAATGAGCTGACGTACTGTATTGCTATCAGTCTTGTGGAGGTTGCCAATGTTGTTGGAAGGTTGCTCCCATTATGCTGGTTAAAGCCGTTCACGAGTCGACCTGTGCTCGAAGGGTTTGGGGTAATCATGTTCACTTGATCAGGACCGAGTCTACTCTGACTTGAATGTTTCTCGGCATCAAGCATCACAGCTTGAAATTTGCAACTCTTGCAACAAACCATTTACAATTCGAGCGAATGCTTGTGCAAGAGTACGAAAATTTCGACACACGAGGTGGTTTGAACAGCACTTCTGGTAGGCATGATGCATTGCCCTGGAGAACTGAAACAGAACGTTCTGGTGACGAATATTCGCTTCAAGTAATGGAATTTCCTTGTCTATATTGTCAACGCTATCCCTGGCCACCGTCTGGGCCTTTTAAGGCTGTGTCGAGCCGTCATCAGTGGGCCAATAACTGTACGCATTCGACGCTCCAAGACGCAATAATTCTGCTCTTGTCCTTGCTCAATAAGCTCTTCCTCTTCAAATCTTGACCTGTCTTCCAATGGTGATTTCTGTGTTTACTAGCTTCGTTATGGGCGGCATGGCGCTGCTGTCTCTTCTGCAAGGCGCCGCAGCTCAATATGGTGCGTGTTCTGGTCTGTGCTACCCACCGGCTCTACAAAATCACTTCAATCGCTTCCCTTGGATACACACTTTGCCTTAATAGCACGTTCTTGCCTGACAGAAGCTTCCTGTGGTCAAAATGTCTTTCTCGGTCGTGGTCGAAAGTGTCGGCGGGCTAGCACTGCCACCTCTACCTGCCAGTTTCTGTTGAAAAACCATCTATTATATCCCGAATATTCATGAGCCAGCGTCCAATTTGCTACTGTTCGCCGTGGGTGTCTTCCTGGGCAAGTCGATGTTCGGTCAGGACGGTTGGATGTTGGAGCCCTAGGGTTCCGCACCGCAATCGACCTGCGCGCAGCTGCGCGCAGCTGCGCGCTTGATAGCAATGGCGCAATGAATTGGACCTTTTCATAATTCTGCGCTTTGCAGCTTATCGTATGTTATGTTAGGCAGGCAACATGATTGTGTTTCTGGCCTGGAGTGTCGCGCGCCTGACAGCCTGACAAATTGCAGGGTACGGAGATGGCATGTACGCCTATGGCGATACGTCTTATGGATATGGTTATGGAGAGTATGGCCTAGTCTCGGTATGCTCCCGGATGTAGGGGTTCAGAGAGACAAAGTTTGAGCAACTCGGTGCTATAATGGAACCCATTTGCTCAGCTGTTTGAGAAAGCATTACAAAGCTTCGGCACTGGAATCAACATTTGAAAGCGAATTTTGCTTGCTTGCTGGGTGCAAATGAATGTCTTTTTGCTGGATACAAATTAATGGGATGAAGGAATGTGTGCACAGAATTCAATGGTTCTGCAAGCTGTTGCAGGGAAGCAGAAGGCGACTGCAGGAAGCCGTGGGTTCGTATGGGGAGTATGGCTACGGCTATGGTGAAACAGGTGCCTATGGAGCATACGGAACGTATGGAGGAGGGGCAAGCGTTTCTGTGACCCTTGAATCAGTATGACCCCACTGCTTTCCCACATTTATCCCTAACGCTGTTGTTTACTACTATACATCAAAACACATATAATGCTTTTAGCTGTTGATTTCTTTGCAGCTTTCCTCTTTTTGCAAGGTTACGCGTGCAAGCATGCATTGTGATTAGTGTAATGTCATCATTGAGCAAGGCAAAGTAAACTCAATCTGTCACCGTAGCTATTGAGATGAGCAGGATGCTCAATGGAAAGCTGACATCAGCGTTCTTGTACAGGCTGGTGGTCGAAGGCTGCTTGAAGACTTGGGTGGATATGGTTCTGGGTATGGTTCTGGGTACGGCACATACTCTTATGGCTACGGCTATGGAATGTGAGCTTGCACTGTGATGTTCACACATACCTCGCAGCAGGATACGGGGGTTCTGTGTGATGTATAGCATCTGTTTGTGCTAGAAGTTGAACCTCCACCAGTGCTTGATGGTTAAAGGTAGTAGTGTGCGTTGCCTGCCTATCACATTGCTTGCAACTGATGATGGCAGGTTGTCATGCTCCTCATGGGTAATGTTTAGTGTTGACGATGTCCGTACTTTTGTGACATCTGGATATCTCCTTTGGTATTAGTGAAGCTTGACATGCTTCGATGAAGGTAGCTGTGAAGTAGGGTTTTGTACCAGTTGCCTTAGCCATATGGTATCAGGGCTGGGCAGCACTTTTTCTGTAACATGACGTACAGCACAGAAAATCTACATGGCCTCTCAACATGCACACCAAAGGTCAAGTACATTCTTCAGAAAGCGAGGCTGTCCAGCCGGACAATGCGTGTGTCTTGCGACCACGACTGTCACTGACGGCACAGCTCTGAATATGTCACCAACTAGTCATCATAGTATCATACATCTGCCACTGCACCGAACAGTAGTTTGCATGCTGCCATTGTGGCCAGCTTACCTTGGTCAGAATCAGTGGCGTGTACCGATGGTTCCATTGCAGCAGATGCTTGCAGTCCCCACCAATTCATTGGAAATTGTGCCATATCGGCTTCAAGTACCGATCTTGCTTCGTGAGAACTGCCTGCCAGCAGCAGTGCAGACACGAGACAAGGACGTATTGACATCGTAAACCGCGGTGGCTCCATATATCCCATGCTGAACTCAAACCGTACTGCTCTTTCCAGAGCATCTGCTGCCACCGTCCAGTTCTCTCCCAAGGCAGCCTCTGCAGCTTTCGAAATGAGCGCAAGCATGTTCACGAGTGTGTGGTAACCTGCCGAGTACAGCCCCACACCAAATCCAGGCAAGGTCACGACATCTTCTGGCATCTGCAAGTCAGAACAGCAGACACGTTCAAATGATTGCATCACTCTCTTCTACTTTGTCTGCAACCGATAACGACTATACATACCTCTCACAGAAGCACAGATGAACGCACCTCAGCTGCTTGTGTAGCAAGCGACCTGACAAGCTTTGCAACTTTCTCATCACGTGCTACTTTTTCAGACAATCCAAGATTACCTCCCTTAGAAAAGGCGAGCTGCACGATGCACAACACATCTCGCAAGGTGTACAGAGCTTTCACATAGAGCTCTCCATTAGTGGAGCTCCTTCCCCGTGCACCATGCTGCAGCTTGTTCATAGATTGCTTACACCTGCAGGAGCCTCAAAGCTTATAGATACTTGAATCGGACAAGCAATCTATAAAAACGAATACCAAGGACTTAAAAATCTAGCAGGGACAGCTGGCCGATCCCGGGCACATGCTACTTTGAGGCTTGCGAAGCCAGGGTTGCTTTGAAGGATTTTAAAAGAGCTCCACAAATTTGATTTCCCCACCTAGACTATTTAATTGCGATCAGCAAGTTGCGAACAATCATGAACCTGGGAACGAATCCTTTCGGCCACCTTCACTGACAGCAATTCCGATACAAGGAGCCATATCTGCGAACTCTTCTAGCCACTTGATTATGGGCTGTACGCCGCTCGCTTTCGTCGCTTTCCTGCATCTGTTATGAAAATAAACCCTGCTTTCGCCGAAATCGATTCGCAAGTTAAGTAACTCCTGTCGGGCAACTTGCCGAAAATGTCTTCAAAATAAACTATCTTGTCCCGGAAACTTACCAAAACAGGAATAATAAAAAACAAATTCTTGCCTATTTCTACCAGAATTATCAAATTATTTCGTCCGAGGCCCACAAATCGGCACTACAAGCAACTCTGTGTGAAGCACCTGCCAAAGTAAAGCTCAACTTCTATCGCAGCCGCATGGTTGGTACCAGCAGACAGGTGCGTTTCTCTGAAGAGGGCCCGGCTCTGCTGCAGACTCTCTGCTGCCCACTTGGCATAGTGGTAGTCGCCAGCAAGCACCGCTGCCGCCAGCCCTGTGTCGAGGTTGTGCTCGGGAGCGTAGGGAGAGAAGCAGGCCTGGCTCTCCATATGATTCATCTCGACTGCAGCAGCGCTCGCCTGCATGCGGACCCCCGCGATTCCCTCTCCAGTTATAATGTCTCCCCTCATGCAAGAGCTCACATTCATGACTAGCTTTCAAGAAGCTTGCGAAAGGTTTGCACTGGCGCGCATTGGCACGCTGTTTGGTTTTTGTGCAGGTAAGTGTGGAGGCGCAGCAGATGGCGGGGGCATGCGCCGCTTCAGCGCGCCTCACATCACGCAGACCAGCAGCAATGCAGAAGCTGGTGCAGAAGCTGGTGCAATTGGAACCCTCCCACACAGCACACACCCATGCACAGCAGCGGAGCTGATGGCGTAGTCAGGACGGCGTGGTCAGGGCACCCTCAGGAGCATGCAGCGCTGCGCACCTCAATGCCATCCCTCCACCGCCCCACACGAAAGAATATATGAGCAGGCATGTGTATCAGATGGCCTGGCAACACTGAGGAGTGCCGCAGGCCAGCCAAGGTGTCCGCAGCCACTTCTGCCGCCCGCAGGCTGGCCCTCCCGCCCTCCCACGTCTTGGAGTTGTACCCGGCCCCAGTTTCACGCTCAAACACAGCGGGATCTGCCAGGTCTGCTGCGTTTTGCAGCCTTGGTGGGTGCTCCAGAGGCTGCGTTTCGAGGAGGTGGATCTTGAGGTGCAGTGCAAGCACATGCTTGGGGTCCAGTGAGAGTGCAAAGTCAATGAGCTCCAATGCAGCCGCTGCATCCTCCCGCAGGACTTCCGAAGTCTCAGAGATTGTGTAGTTCCACGCATGTGCATTCATGTACGCTTCTGCTGCCAAGGCTGCAATGGTTGCTTCCTGTATGCATGATTGACTGAGCATGCAGACCGATTAGGTGGACTGTGGACTATGCTGGTGCTTTAAGTGAGTACAGCGGCCATATGTATGACAGCCCTGCTTCATCGAAGTTGGTTGAAAGCTGAAGAAGCGGTTTCGCGTTGGTTCCTGTTCTTTGACCCAGTAAAGCTCTGAACACCTCTGAAAGGTCAACACAACAAGGCAGATGACCAAACACCTGGTACTGATATGCAGCCCAAGCGAGCTGCTCTGCATAGAGTAGCTCTGACGTCTGCAGTGAAGCAGTGGTGCAGTCCCCATGAGTTGTGTATCGCATGACCATCAATGCTGCAAGGTCATGTGAGAAGGGCTGCCCCGGATGTGCTTCACTGAGGATCTTGGCCTGCAGAGCAAGCTCTTGCGCTTCAACTGCGTCCGTGCAGCTGAAAACTGGGTACTTCGCCCTTTCTGTAGACTCATGAATCGCCTGCAGGGTACACACACACACCCCTCATATCCACATGCGTGCCAAGTACCCTCCCAAAGCGCATAAAAAGCAGTGTGGCGCGTACCCTATTGATGAAGGGCCCTGAAGCGTACGCCTTGCCCCACAGACACATGCTGCACGTAGGATCTGCTTCTGCTGCATCCTGGAATAGGGCGAGAGCGTCCACGTGGTGGAACCCGAATGCATGGATCAACGCAGCATCAAATATCGCCTGCGTTTGGTCGTCTGAACTTGCAGGCAGGCTGGAGCGGTACTCTCTGGACGCGTACAGCGCTGCGCGTCTCAAATCCAAACTGCGCCCCGTGCACTTCTGCTCTGGAGACCAACGTGTAACATTAAATATCGCCAAAACCGCACATATTAGCACTCCAGCGTGCAGAGCTACGTACTGCAGGCTCATGCCGTGTTTGCGACTGGCATGTGTACTGCCACACTCCAGTGCTTCAGGTTCAGGCACCTGTTTGTCACAATCACGTTTTCGCCGCACGCTGTAAATTGCTGCTGCGAGTAAGATGGTAGGCAGAAGTGCTGCGGCAAGAACTGTGGCAGAAGTGGAGATCGGCACACTCATGCGGACTGGAGTGCAGCGGTTCACCAGCCCTGCACCGTCGCAAGTATTTTCCTACAGCACTGACTCACAGGTTACACATTCATCCTTTGCACAGGAACATGTCGTGGCCTGGTATCTGTCGTCACATGTTTCGAAGGAGTTGGAAGGACATATGTGATTGCAAGGCGTGGCGACCATTGATCTACAATGTACAACAAAGAGCTCAAACGCTACGTTATGTTGCTGCACACTCGAGGACAGCTGCCAGGAGTCAAGGTAGTTCTCTCCGCCATACTGCTTGATCACTCAAAACCTGTACGAATCCGCCTCGCTACGCCAGTATCTCATCTGAAGCATATATGGTCATAGGAGGCGAAAATGATTCATAGTAATATGTTGCATTGTTGTTGTTTGCACGACCCTGGGCAATGTGTTGTTGCATGTGAATTGTGATTGACAAGAGTCATGACCATATTTCTGGCATCCTGTTCCGTGATCTCCTGAGACCAGGCCGTCAGCTCACCAGTCGTTTCACTTGCAGGGTCTTCTGGTGGTGCTGACATGTGGTGGCTATCTCGCATTTTCTTCACAGCTGGTAGTGCTGAATAAGTTCTTGCTGCAGCATGACAACTTCCGCTACCCTCTTCTACTTTCCAACCTAGGCATGTTATTTACGTTTCTAGCATCTACTCTATGCTGTCGATCTGGCATCGTGCCCCGTCAGAAGGTGTGGGAATCAGCATCGACCTGAAATCAACACGCTCTGCAGTGTTTTGTTCAGTCATTAGCAGGATTCAATCAGGGGGAGCTGATGCAGGCCATCAGTACTCGTGAGTACGTCTTCAGGTTCGCACCTCTGGGATTTTGGACAGCTGCATCACTTGGGCTGGGCAATGTCGGTGCATTGTACCTGGACATGGGTCTTGTGGGTGCGCCTTCCTGCTCTGCGTCTCACACCTTGGGGTCAGTATCACTACTACAATCAACTTGCAGAATCACTCCTTTGAGTCTTGTGCGCCTGCATGCTCTATACCAGTCATGCACCGAGGCCAACTGGCATGCACTGTACGATGCACTCACGCTCACACCATGACCCCCTCACGCTCACACCGCTGGTACAACTGTGAAAATATCGCTACTTTTCTCAAATTATATCTTCCCATGTATGCATGACGTGCATGCATAATGTACATGTGGGGGGCATGCATGCCAGCAATGTACGCAGCGACCTGGGGTGTATCCTTGAGTGGGGCTCAGCGCGTGCGGCGAGGAGGGGGCTGGTGCAGAGATGATGAAGGGCTTCAACGCGGTGGTGGTGCAAGCCCTGAGCTTCCTGCTTGAGTTGGAGAAGTTTTCGTGGCTTCCAGTGCTCGCCACGTCCCTCATCGCGGCGGGCACCGCGACCACCGCGGCTACAGGGGTCTCCTCGGTCTCCAGCTTTGGCCTCATTGTTCACTTGGCGTCGCACGTGTGCGAGGCGCTGAGGGTGTGCCTGGCGCAGCTGCACATGTGCGCGCACCACCTGCACCAGATCGAGACGCTGCGCCTGATGAGCTCTGCCTGTGCGGTGTTCCTCATGCTCGGGGTGGCCTGCTTCGAGTGGGGCAGCTTCATGGAGGACCGCGGCTGGGAGCGCATCCTGGCCCACCCCCACTGGTATCTGGCCGCAGGTGCCCCCCTCCCCCTCCACACTGTCACCGCAGTAACAAGCCTCTGTCACTGTGGGGGTATTGCGTATTTCATGCTTACATATCTAGTACGCATCTGATAAGTATCGCATGAGCATCAGATGCACATCTCATGCATCCTCATACATTCTAAGACCTGTGACTGCTGCTGTGTGCCCCTGCTCCTGCCCCAAGGTGTTGTCCCACATTGATTCTGCGTGGCTCGCTGCATGGTGCTCCACCTGTTCTGTTGCCTGTCACACAGCCTGCGCTTGACATCTATCTCGCACATGCACATGCTGCTGCGAGTGCTGTGATTCACAGCGGACGGGGCACAGCACAGCATGTTGACTGCCTCAAGCACCCCACAACTGCGGGCCTGCTGCTGCAGCGTCGCTGGGCTTCTGCGTGAACCTGTCCGCGTACTGCGTCATCAAGCTGGCCGGCTCCATCACTCAGGTGCCGCGACCCTCGCTCCTTGCATGCATGTGTTGCTGTCTTATTCAATACACGAACAGCTCACCAGCTGCTGTGCCTCCCCCCTTATATACTGCCTCGCTGGAAAAGGTATCGTCTCAGATATCGTGTTTTCCTCACGTCGTCACATCGTCACAACCTCACAGGCCCCTGCTGTGTGAGCCCCCTGCCCACCATTCTCATGGCTCTGGCGTGTATGTGTGAGCGCGCCCCCGGCGCTGGGGGATGTTGAACCGCAGCACATGCAGCACTGGTAGATGGGAACATAGCCAACCCACCTTACTTAAGGCCCCGTAGCCACTTCAGCGCGCACCTCTGGCGCGTTCATGTGACCTGCCTGTAGCACCTGGGGGCGCTCATGTATGCAGTCACCGGTAGCCACTTTACTTACCACGTGTGCACATGATGGTGCTGTTGCGTCTGCAGTGCTCTGCCAGCAGGCCGGAGAGTGCCGTGGCAGTCGACGGCGGCGCCATCGTGCTCGCTCCAGGTGATAGATATCGTCCGTAAGACGCCTGTCTGTGGGGCCTGATCTTTGTGTTTGCTCCTGGTGCTGCCTTGCGGCCTTTTATTCATTGCTCTGTTTGAAGCTTTGGGGGTGGGGAAGGCATGCGGAGCGCCATGTGCTTTGTTCCTAGTGCCCAGCGGCTCAGATGTGCACCTGGTGTGCAGAAGGTGCTTGGCACGATCAAGAACGTCATGCTGGTGGTGCTGTCGGTGTGTGTGATGGGTGAGCATGTCAGCGGAAGGCAGTGGCTTGGCTACCAGCTCTCTCTCGCTGGCTTCCTCTGGTACCAGTACCTGAAGTTCTCTGCCCCCACCGCTGCAGCACAGCCCGACGAGAGCAAGAAGAAGAGCCGGTAGCTGGCATTGCATGGCACCACCAGCACACGTGCCTGCCCTCTCTGCAGCGTTTCAAGATGCTGCTCCTTCGTGTTGCAGTAGCAAGATACTCTGACGTGATGCTGGCTGATGGGGAGCTCAATCCGTTTTTGTCCGTCTGCCATGCTCGCTGCTCGTGCCATTCAGTTCTGCCTCGTGTTTTTCGAAAGCTGGCTCCTTTAGTTATGACTAGGCCAGGTCTGTGCATCACTTTTAGTTTCAAGCATGCCTGGGATTCTTTACAACCAGTAGCCTGGCTGTGCCTGCCCACCCTTGCACTTGGCAGATAGTTCAAAATGAGCGACGTGAATGAATGCTTCAACAAGTAGCGTTGGAGCAGGTCGCATCATAGGCAAATTGCGTGCATCATAAGATGATCTCACGTTGACCATAAATCACAAGGAGATCACGTGTAAGCGAAACCAGGACACGGTTTCTGAGTACTTCTGACACTATCGATCTAACTTTCAACGCTTCTGCGTACTTCTTCATGGTGCATCACAGGGGCACATGTAAAAACTGCCAACTCACCAAATCGAGACACAAGAAAAACGTGGGCACGGCAACGTGCTCGCATCATTTGTTGTTAGCGCTCTGCGCTGCCATAATTTTCTTCCATCGTTCCGCAGCCCTCTGCAGCAGCGCAGCAGGCAGCCCGCAGGCCTGCGCGCCGCGGAACATGAGAGTCACGTCCGCAGGCACCCCCTCCAGCTGCAGCCTCGCATCCTCCTCCGTTTGGACGACCTGCGCTCAAACAAAAAACGATGATATTGCTGGTGCATAGCAACATCCCTGCTCCATGTCTCCAGGCAAGAAACTGCAAGCGGCAGGGGCAGGGAGGGAGGAGAGCGCCTCACATCCGACAGGACTTGGTGCACGGCTGCAGCGTTCTTGCACACCCTCCGCCGCTCTCGTCGAGGTATCTCAGAAAGATCTTGCAGAGGCACGCCCATTAGCTCCGTCTGTTGCATCATCGCAAAGCTCCTCTTCTGCGCGCGCTGCTGCACCCGCTCGCCGCGCGCATCCGTATCAGAATCTGACGCCACGCCCCCAGACTGCCTGTCTCCACCCCAATTCTTTTTGTTTTCGTGATTGGGCTTCTGTGTGTCAGCTGCTGGGCGCTTCTCTCCCCGTGGGTGCAGCGACGAGTACCGCTCCGCCATCACCAGCACGCCCTGCTTCAGCAGCCCCTCGACTTCGTCTGGGGCACACTTGACGGGCCGGTCTTGCGCTGAGCCCTGGGGGCTGCTCAGCATTGCTGCCAGGCTTCGACCCAGGTAGCCTGCCGCTATGAGCCATGCATGTTGCGGGCTATGCTGGCTGCTGCAGTCGCTGGGAGCCACCCCGGGGAGAGCCACCGCTGCAGCGCTTGCAGCTGCTGGAGCACAGCCAGAGGCCGGTGTTGCTTGCAGGGTGGGCGCTGCAACCCCTGAACATGCCGATTGTACATCTGCGGGCTCGTCCAGAAAAGGGAGAACCGGAGGCTGCGCAGCCAGGCTCTGCATGCTGAGCTTGCCGCCGTACGCCTTGCTTGCAGCAGCAAAGTCAGCATGCTTGACGGGCTCAGCCTTCAACAGCGACCACACCACAGAGCGTTGCAGTGGTGCTGCGGGGAGGGCCACTGCCTGCTGCGGTAGCCGCCGCGCGCGCATGCTCTGCACAGCGGCCTCCGCACGGCACGCGAGCGAAAAGTTGGGAGGGGCGGACCAGAACTCTGCAACGAGCATGCCCTCCAGCTGCTGGCCGCCGGCGGTGACGGGCACCAGGCCTGCGTCCCTCGCACATGGATACAGAAAGGCAACCGCCTCATGTAGGTGCTGCTGTGCTGATGCTGCATCGCCTGGCGCCTCTGCCTCCGCCGTGGGGCCGGCAAGGCCGCCTGCTGCGCCTGCAGGGCACCTTCACACTTACAACTTCACACTCGCACCTTTACTCTTGTAACCGTACACTCGAATGCAGCGCAATTGCATGGAGCGTGCAACACTGGTGGAAAACGATCACGGCGTGATCCGATGCATGCAGCATCACCCTGGTGACCATTCGCTGCAGTGAGTTGCTGCTGCAATGGGCAAGTATCTGAAGTGCAGGTGCATGCTGTTTCAGCACGGGGTGCAGGCGTACGGCAAAGCAGCGGGCGGGCGCCGCAGGAGACAGATGACACGCACCTGCGCCAGATATTTCTGCCACAAGAGTGAATGCGGAGGCGCCTGACCGCCGCAGCGCGCTGACAGGGGGGGTGTGCGCGCAGAAGCGCGTCAGAAAGAATCTAGAGAGGTTTCTGCCGCCCCGCGCGACCCATGTTGGGGGCCCTGAGTCTGCTGGCCACCGCAAGAACAGCTGCGCAAGGGCTTCGTTGAGAGGCACCTGCAGCAGCAGCCACGCTGTGGGTCAGCGCAGAACACACACTCCTGTGCCGCCCCTGAGGCAGCCTGCCACACAGCGTGGCTCATCATGTGACAGTTGGCCACCGAAAAGCACCGATACTTATTCCCCGTACTTGGGCGACATGAATAGAAGGCTCGATTAATACTACATGCGAGACAGGCATGCTTCCAAGAAGCTTCAACTAGCTGCTAAGCAGCCCTGGCAGAAGCAGAACACAACACAGCAGCATGCATCGCTGCCCACCCTCGCACCTCAGCAGTGAACCAGCGCAGTGGCGGCCCCGCATCACCAGCCTGCTCCTCCTGGGGGCCACCATGAGCAGCACGAGTTGCAGAGTGCGGCGCAGCGTGCGTTTCTGGCAACAGAGTTTCAAACTCGATCACAACCCGGAACTCTCGCGTGTTGTCCAGCAGGCGGCACACCGAGGCAGCAGGCAGAGGCCGCACCACTGGCTGTGCAATCACCGGCGCACTTGCACTCATTGTCCCCCGAGTCACAGCTTTTATTTCTTGAACAGCTGGAGGCGAGGCCGCCTCAGCTGCACCTGGTGCCTGCTCCTGCAGTAGCCCACCATCCCCTACAGTGCACTTGGCCGCACCTGGCCGTGACGCCGAGCACGTGGCCGCACTGCCTTGCCCTCCACCTTGCGCACTTGCTCTCATCGCATCTGCTAGTCGCAAAGCCATCGAGTGTAATGGATGTGCTCCCTCTGCGCCTCCACCAAGCAGGCGCTGTGGAGGGCCTTGCGCGTGGCTGCTTCCGCCCCCGCCACCCTGCGTGTGCGGCTGCTGCGGCGCCGCAGAGCTTGTTGGATTCTGATCCCAAGGCACCTGGACTTGCCTCAGTGTTGCGGGCATTGCCGCCGCCATTGTTGCTTGCACAGACCCCTCATGCGCGTTATGCGTGGGCAGTCGTGGGGGGCCGCATGCGGCATGCTGTGCGCTGCACCCTGCAAGCACTCTCTGGCATCAATGCATGCTACACATCCCACCTCTGAGTTCTACCCAGACAGCTTGGAGCACTATGCAAGGACTCATTTCTTAGACATGTCAGGAACAGGGGCAAGGGCAGCCGTGGGCGATCGGTCGGTGGTGGGGTGGGGTGGTTCAGGGGGAACTTGCACCATGGGGCAGTGCACATGCACTGGTCATACAGGATTGAGTAGCATTATCGCGCACAACTCACACAATTCATGAAGCATCAACGTGCAGAGGGAGGCCGCACGTGTGGCGCTGCCATGACATGCATGCGGCACATCCTCAGCTGCGATCGGCGGCAGGGGGGGTCTGCTGTCGCCGCACGGTGCATGCCCAGGAGCCAGCAACTGGGAGCGTGCATTCGCCGCATGTATTAGTGGGTACCGGCGAGGGTTGGCAGGGGCGAAGCGCGCCTTGCAGAGCAGATGCCGGCTGCGCACCCACGCCGCCTTGGCAGGATACTTTGCCTGCACTCAGACTCCCTCCTCTGCTCCGCATGCTGTGACACGCGCCAGTCACCAGCATCTCCGCTTGGCACACGGCATGCTTAACAGACATGCTTGGCAAGGATGACGGCGCGCTGGATCACACAGCGTCGCATGCCGCGCTTCCGAGGCAGCAGAGCACGTGCGCAAGCTGCAACACACCTGTGACAGGACGTTGTTGATGATCACAGCTCCTGCGTTTGCGGCGGCCTGCGCAACACCAGCATGGCGCGCCTCCACTGCTGCGTCGCCTGCATCGCCTGCCGGGGCAGCAGCGGGAAGCTCATCATCGGCATCAGAGAGAGGCTGTGCCTGCTTCGATTGCAGCTCGCCCTCCAGCAGCACTTCAATGACGCCCGCTTCTGCGGCATCCATGTCTGCGGCACCCGCAGCTGCGCGATGACCCAGCTGCGGGGCAAGCTGGCTGGCATGTGCGGCCTGCCCAGCACGGGTAGCAGCTGCAACTGCACCGGGAAGGCACGCCCAGTACAGCCTCTTGAGCGCAGACCGCGCTGGCTGTGTCCGATGCTCAACCTGCAAAAAACTCATGCATTGCGACAGCACGTGCCGAACCAAACCCCTGGTTCTAGGATGCCCACAGGCGCCGCGTGCGGCCAACACTTGCTTCAGCCAAGCAGGAGGGGGGGTGCACTTGCTACAGTCATTCGCGATTCAAGTTGATTCATTATTCATTTTTCCGTGGCCAGAGGTCCATGGAAAGAAAAAAGCACACAACTATGGCCCTGCAACAGCACCAGGCCTCAGCTGCTCTCCTCAACGGCATCATCTGCCGGCTGGAGGGCTGTTGCAGGGCATCGAGGCTCGCGCACCGCATTCAAAAATTCCTCATTTCCTATGTCTAGACTGCGCTGGTAGCCCTTGTGCGTGTGCGCCTCCGCTGCTTCAAGCTCAGACACCAGCGATGGCAAGAACGCAGTTGCGGCAATGTGGCGCGCAAGCGCGTTGCTGAGCTCTGTAGAGGGTGCCCCGTACATGTGCACAGGCACATAGTCTGCGTGGCCCGCAGTAGGAACCGCCCATTGCTCGTCAGCCAAAGAATTCACGGCGTGTACCCGTCCTGGGTGCCTGTTGTCCCTGTCGCTGGTCATTTGCTGCGGCACTGGGGGGGCCTCGTGGTGCGCATGTGGCCACTTCAAGTCTTTATCAGATCTGCTGCCTTCCTGCCAAACCCTGGCACCGAGTGATGGGTGAGGAACGCAGCTGTGAGGAGCCACTACAGTGTCCCTGCAAGCCACTTATGCGCTGGGGGTAGCTGCGCAGTATGTAACATCGCGTTGCTGGTACCAGCCTTGCAATGTACGCGCTCTGAGGAACATCTACACCCAAACATGCCAGATGTATGTGCCTCATGCAAGTATCAGGAGTGTGGCACCTTTCTGGAGACTCTTCTTGGCTGCGCTGTGCGGCCGCGGCACGCTGTCTTGACAAACTGCTATTTGGTAAAGGTTCGGGACAAGTGGTCACCAGTGGGTTCGCCCTGCCATAGATCATGTCAGAATTTCGGAACGCATCCGGGTCTAGGGCGGCATGCACGGTTTTGTGGGCGCCTTGTGGCCACCGCTCATGTGCTCTGCATGCCTGGAAGGCCCATTGCATCTCCCCAGCCAAAGCATCCCGTACTGCACCCCTGCAGTAGAACTGGCCCTCAGAAACATATGAACACTCTCTGTTTAGAATGTGAATGCGCAGATCGACTTATAGCAGCCACAGGGACGCACTGTATGTCACACAGTTCAGTGTATGGAGTTCGAGAGAAACAGCTGCCTGCTTGTGCACCCTTCTCCTCTCGAACTCCTCTTCGTGCAGCTTGTTCCTCCTCTTCGTGATCCTCGCTCGCACTCGTGCTAGTTTCTTCATCTTCTGTGCCACCCTCACTGCTGTTGTTCCAGCTGGAGTCACTAGCCTTGGATCCCGACATCTGTCCCGCTCACCTCGCACACCCTCAGTGACCATAAAGTCCAGAACATAGCATATCAGAGGCACTATGTATGAATGATATGGGCTTGTGCCAGTCTTGTGCGTCAACTTGACTGCTGCGAATCAAAGTGACAATGCAGCCGACGTTGGACATATGCTATGCGGGCTCTGGAACACAAACGATACCATGGCAAGAGCAAAAACAAGTCAGCCTGTAGTACAGTGACACATAGATTTGCAACCGCATGGCTTGGTACGAAGGGCGCTGAAATGGACGTTTGAAGAATTCTGGCAGAAATCTGCGAAAGGCCACTCTGAAACACCTCTGAGCGAACAGGTCCCACACTGCGAAGCAAAGACTATATGCATACTTCGAATTTTCGAAAATGAGCATATTTGAGATAGAGATAGACTGCCAGCACGAGTTGTTTGGTCCCGCAATCTTCTCTTGGAGCTCCTCATGGCAACTTCCTCCCCTCTGGCATCCTGTTCTCAACCATTTCTGCCCAATACGTGTTTGATACGTAAACGGTATAGACGTTGTTGTCGCTGTGCCGCTAAACTAAGGACAGACAGGATGTTGTCAAACTTGGGGTACTGCTCAAGAAGCCAGTGCAAGACATTTCTTGCAAAGAAAGACGTCACAGCCGACGGCAAGAGGATCACATCTTGCTCTGAGAAGGTGTCCCCGCTTCTCCTCCGCACGAATTATATGGGAGCAGGTGTTTCCACATGTGGCTCAAAGTATGGCGAGTGTTGCACAGGTGGACCAGACAGCTGTGTTGATCGATGGCCAGCATCTTGACAACCCTGACGGACTGCTCATAATCTTAAACAAGCCCCAGGGATATACATGTTCACATGAAACCTTAGAAGGTGACTTAGTATACGACCTCGTTCCACAACAGTGGTTACAGCGGAAACCTTGCATCACAACAGTTGGCAGGTGTGGGTTGACAGAGAGATCTTCCATGTGCACATCCTGCCTTCTGGGCAGCAGACAGACAGAAAGCCACATGTTGCAATGCAGGCTGGACAAGGACACTTCAGGGTTGTTGCTACTGACCACAGTCACTGGTCTTGTGCAAAAGCTCACATCCCCAAAACACCACGTGCCAAAGCGTTACAAAGTGGTTTTGGAATCACCAGTTGAAAATGACCAGCAGCACGCCATGGTGCGGCTCTGCACTCTCAGCCCGACAGATGCACACTTCACCACAGAATGTGGTGAAAGGCATGTTCCTCAGCACGAAACAGACGCTTTCCGCAACATCCCATGACCTGGTGAAGTGAACACAGCTGTTTGCATGTCCGCTGCTGTGCAAGATGGCCTGGGCCTACTGTGCATGCAGATGGATCTGTTAAAGTCTGGGCAACTGGTACTCAGAGGGGAAGCGTCACCGTGTGCGCCAGCGCAGCTACACTTCCAGAGCAGCACAGAGTGCCTCGTCACGGTGCACGAGGGCCGCTACCACCAGGTGTGACCACTGCAGCGCCATGCTCTCTGTCACGTGCCTCACGGCAGCATGCTCGCATTGGCACATTGTTATGACCGGTGGCTTGGAGAGTTGCAAAGAATTGTTAGAGCACAGCACAAACAACTCTCAGCGTGGCCGCCTGGAGAGGTGCTGTGGCAGTGCAGGTGCGGCGTATGTTTGCAGCGTGTGGAGGCCATGTGCAACAGCTGCAGAGAGTCTCCTTTGGGCATATTGAGCTGGACCAGCTGGACCTTCAGCGCGGGGAGTGGAGGCATCTGCCTCTGGATGCATTCGAGAATTCGAAGGGAATAGCCTTGGGTCAGACGACTAGGTATTAAGGACCGGATGATGTCCCATGCTGATTGAATATCCTGTACAGCAAACCTTTCTTTGTGTGTGCAACATGTCGCTCAGGACTTGCGCCCCATGCGCAGTACTTCAGGGTTAGCATGGGCAAGCGGTGCTTGGGCATGCAGCAGTGCAACTCGCATTGCATATACCGTTTGTAATGTGGCAAGTAATGGTAGCACGGGCACCCCAAGTTGTCAGTCTAGTTATCAGTGGACTTCGTTTTAGCTGACCTGTCTCAATTTGCAGCATAAAATGGTTCACATCGAGTCGGAAGGTATGGCAGTGGTTTGCTGTGGCACTGAAGTCCATGTGGTTGCGAATGGCCACATCAGCCTGCACAAACGAAGTGAGATCGCACCTGATCAATGCACTCGAAGTGGCGATGTTGTCATCTTCCAGTCTGCGCTGCCTCGCATGTACCTGTGCCCGAGCGGTCGCAAGCTCGAAGAAGGATGCTTCAACCCTGCTCCTCTATGGAGTGCTCAAGCAAGCCTGCCGATCTTAGATGCCACAATCTCAAGGAATTGTTTCCTTCTTGAAGAAACTTCTCGTTCCATGTCTGTGCACTATCATCCCAGAAGCGCCTGTGACCAGAGCATGTGGCCAGCATGGGCAGAGTGCCATGCAGATGAAGACCACTGACTGTGTCGGACGCCACCTTGAAAACATCAACTGTCTCACCAGTTGCGAGATCAAACACTGCCACTGAGCCAGCGGCACCACCAGCAAGGAGATGCCTTCCACACGGCTCAATGTCGAACGCAAGTCTCTGATTGGTGGCAGCCCCTGGAACCTCAAGGGAATATAAACATGAGAGGGTGTTGCGAACATCCCAGCAGTAGATATTGCTGTCTTTCCTCGCTCTAGTGTATAAGAAGTTACCACACCTGCACACAGGCAACACACTCTGCATGCTGGGACGATGTCCGTCAACAAACGAATGCCCATACCGCTGGCTCATGACAACAGTCATAGAACACAAGAACGTGCCCTGAAAACTGCACTTTCATGACGCCTGTGCAGTGACCACGAATCCATGCCACACAGTCGAAACTCCTCAGATCACAGAGCGCCACGATGCTGCTGAACGTGCCTGCTGCCAGCAGCTCCCCATCTGGAGAGATGTCCATGCTTGAAACAATCCCGGATTTCCCCTCCAGATTCACGTCTATCACATCATGATCTCGTCCGGGCTTGGCAACATGCCACATTACAACCTGCCCTTTCAGCCCACCCAGCAACCTGCATGTGTCATTCGCGATTTTTTACCAATTGAAACCAAAAACAAGGCAAACAGTTCATATCGAACCCAGCGGGCAACGCCAGACACGGCGAGAAGCATGCCTTGAACAGTCACTATGAAAATGAATGCTCCTGCAAGCTGTCACCTCATCAACAAGATCATATGTCCTGTAAGTGCAACGGCTGGTTCCTGAGCAGGCATCCCATAACACAACAGGCCTACCCCGCGTAGTGTCTGCGAAGCAAGCTGTTTGGGGGACCAGAAAGTTACATGCTGGATACCACTTCACGTCGTAGACACTTTCACCGAGATGTACGGATAGAGATGGTTCCAATGTGCGTGAGCTGGGCACGTCATTTGATTTGCTCAGCGAGGCTGCAGCAGCTGCACTTGGTAGGGGAAACAGCTGCGCACAGCTGTCATCCCGAAGACCCAAAAGACAGGTTCCGTCAGGTGACCAGCAGCATAGCTTCCAGAAATTTGAGTTAGGATGTTTTTGTGGGTCGCTGACGGTCGTAGGGGTGTACCCAAGCAGGTCAACAGATATTGGAATCTGGATCGTCCACATGACGCTGAGGCACGCCTGAATGACAAAGAGCCACACAGATGACGAGTAAGAGCACAACAGCGAATGTAGAAACTACCACTTGTACGCGTCTCTGCAGGATTGCACCTCGAGCAGTCTGCGCTGCAGTACTGAAAGTGTGGTACAGTCCAACATGCCAGTCATGGTTGCCGCAGACAATCTTGGTCTCAATTCTACTTGGTTTTCAGTTGCATGTGATGGAAGTGCATGATACAAGGGCGAAGACGAGACAGTGATGCATTGTGACCAATAATCTCTCATGAGAGTTCGTTATCAATTAAAAAGAAGCAATTACTCGGGACTGCACCCTCACTACGAGCTTTGGCCCCGTCACCACATGGCGGATACTACCGGAAATCTGGCACATGCCGTACAGGAAGTGAGGCCTCAACACTCAGGCCACTTGGGGGAACTCTTGCTGGTCCCAAGGCTGGTCCGCACCCAAACAGCAGCCATCATCCGCAACACGTGCACAGACGTTCTCCAGCAGCCATCAGAAACCAGCAGGTAGCCTAATGATCTTCGTTAGCTACACGCTATAGGCGTGCTGCTAGCGTCCGCCACTGTGGCCACTGTCAGTGCGGGAAGGAAGCAGATCAAGATGCACACCAGACCTGGGGGGGACATGCTCCGACCTCTCCAAGAGCAAGTTGAGACGAAGAAACACTGAAATTTTCAGGCAGAGAGTCAAGCCTGCTGCAGTCACGTCGACACACTAGTGGGGTCCCCAAGAGGTCGTCGGAGAGTTGCAGAGGCGGCGAGGAGAAACACCTCTCCTCCGCCGCTTCCCAGCGGGCTCGCCTCATGGGCCCCACCCCTCTATTACCTACTCCAAGACAGCTCGAACAACAATTTTCATAACTCAAAGTCGCTGACGTGCCGCCGAGACTGTCCCAGACTTATGCAGCAGCAACCACACGCTAGTTGGCTAGCATTGAAAGCATAGAGGGGTATAAAAGAAGCACATACGTCAAGAGAGAAAGTGTGGGCCGGGGGCATTGTGACTTACCAACGTGCCTGCTGTTGGGCCTGATCTGCACCCATCCGGCGCTTGTCAATGACCTGGGTTCGGTCCTCACCTTGAGCAATGCCACCTGCGCAACCTGCTGCACAGGGTGGACTCAGAGGTATCAGATTGGTTTCCTCCATTTAAAAGTAAAAAGTAATCGGGAACCACGCTATACCCAACAAGGGCTTCGGCCTGAGCACCCCGGAGGGATGGGACAGGGACATACACCCACGGCCCACACGGGACCAGGGAGGCAAGCGCGAAGGCTGCTGAGATCGCCGCACAATAGTACATGCAAAAGCGGGGTCACCAACAGGAACCGCATCGTCAGCAACAACAGCACCAAGCAGGACGATACAAGCCGCAATGATGGAATACACAGCAACACATACACCAGCCTCACAGTTCAGCAGGAACAAAGATGGATCAAGAAAAACCCAAGGGGCGCTGTATTCACCTACAGAGACATGCTCAAAGCAGTCCACGTCACGCGCCGCACACTGCGCACTCCCACTTACGGGAACCAGCCGGAGATATTAATCCCAGAGATCTTTCGGGTCAGGGCATCTCGCCGAGGAAGCTTTGCAGCTAAGCAGAAAGTGCTACACACATCTCCCACACCGCTCCAACGCATTAAACTCCACAATGCAACCAAAGGAACGGCAGTCACACACAGCGCACTTGTTGCGATAGCAGAGCCCATGGAGCGGCAGCGCATCCCTTCCCACAGAGTGGCAGCACGGCAACTTCTCAGACAGCACAGCGAAAAGGGGTACACTATCTGTGCAGAACAACAAAGCAGATGCAGTGGGGAAGCCCAGACAGTAAGGGTGCAGTAAGGGAAGGGGGCTGGAGGTGCGGGGGTTGGGGGAGGCCACGCGCGCGACCCCGGGTGGATACATTCGCTGCGGTCGGGTGACCCACTGCAGGCAACTGGCGACTGAAAGACATCAAAGCCCGTATGGCGTCATGAAGTTGGAGGCTAGTTGGCGGGCCGGGTGCGGAGCCAGCCAGCAGGGAAGGAGACATGCGCTGCACTCGAACATCCCAGCGGTGATTGGCCGGCAGGGGAGAGCGGGCAGCAACAAAGGCGCCAACACTGGTATCCGTCAGGCTTGCTGGTAAGGCAACCCGCAAGCACCAGGCATGGGAAAGATCACAGCACTGTCAGCAGGAGCTACGCCGCAGACTGACAGCAGAGCCTCACAGGCAACGCAGGCCACACGGCTTCAGGCTGGCTCGCCCAGGAAGAACGTGGATACCGCAGGCTGGACGGCAAGCAGACAGCACCAATTTCGTCTAAGGGCCACACTGGTGCCGAAGGCGCAGCGCCGTTCCTGCGCCGCTTCTTCTTGGTGTCAGGGGCCAGACCTCCATGCCAGTCTCCAGCACAGGCCGCATTACAGCATGGAGGATTTCCAAAGAATTCCTTCAATTATTCCACCATGCTATCCTGAGGCCGAAGCTCACAGCGAGCATGTCGTAGTCCCCGATTGCATTGTTCTATTTTCCCTCTTAATTTCTGGTGGGGTGCGTCGCTATCGGCTGCAATCAAGGGCACCAACATGTGAGGTATCTCGGCCACCACGTTCGAATTGTGGTGACGGATAGCTGATCTTCAATGCGATTTCCTTGGTGGGTTCAGGTTAAGTTTGAACACTTGGATGTGAACCTGGGACGTGGGGCTCTTGTGCACAGCCATGATTGATATGGCACCATCGTGTCACCTGTCCACGTAACCATCTTTCGAAGTCTTCGACCTTGTTTGGCCAGTCTGCTCTGGGAACGTGCTGAGGTCGTGCACATCTACGTGTACAGAACAACCAAGACCGCAAAGGTGGTAAATAGGCATGAACCCAAATAGCCAAAATCAACTAACACAAAAAATCCACCACTTCACTCGAATGGCACAACAGC
>JAUMHD010012091.1:0-64488 GCA_032359135.1 Ulvella scutata
AGACTTTCGTGATGGTGCTGTTGTGCCATTCGAGTGAAGTGGTGGATGTTTTGTGTTCGTTGATTTTGGCTATTTGGATTCATGCCTATTTACTACCTTACCGGTTTGTAAACCATTTTTTGGTCAGCCTTCGTGTCATGCAAACTCCAAGATCAAAACGGTGCAGCCTAAGGGTGTGCCGAAATACGTTTTTGACCTTTTTTCAACGTATATATATATATATATATATATATACATATGGTATGCGCCGTAAGACCGTGTATGTTGGACCCTCAAACTCGATAACTCGGCCCGTACGTATCAGAACAGAGCACACAAGGTTGCAACGGATCATCCTCACTCAGTATAGTCCTCCGCAGTTGTCAGAACACCAAAATTCATTCTGATGTGTTCCCTATAGCTCCCTATGTACTGAGGTATGGTCCGTTTTGAGGTCCAATAGTCACAGCACGGCATCCATTCGTTGGAATTGTTGCAGACCTCAGATGAGAGTGATGAACAGTTCTCTGTGTAGCTATAACATAGTACTACATTCTCATACCAGTCACATGATTCTGCAATGTATGACGCATCAGGGCGGTGACGTCACATGTTGGGTTGACAATGAAGCACATGACTGGAAAAATATATCGAACATCCCGCAAGGCCCACTTGAACAGGTCACATGTCGAAGAGACTCCATGTTGAATAGTGTGTACACCAGAAAGGTGCAACATATAGCAGCTGAGGGTGGATATCAAAACAGTTATCCCTTGGCATCACACTATGTCAGACTATGATGCATCCACACTTCCACTACCTCGAACTTACAGACATCTCACCTATCCAACCAACCACAACGTCAGGATGCAGACTTGAATGTGAACCTCGTCTAGCATGCAATGACCCACAGCGCATGCCCTGTACCAAACACTGCCAAACCACGACGTAGGTGCATGCATGCATGCAATTTATGCATATGTATAACCGCCGTATACATCACCCTGAACAACCTTCAGGGTGACAGTGAAGTTGCTCTCGACACTGTTAGTGTGCGAATTTGTACAGATAGTTAGAAGCTTTTCAACACGATCAGCAGCTGGACTGTTACGAGCTGATAAGTACACACGCCCCCCCAGGCTTCAGTTGCGTTCTGTTGCACATGCCGTAGCGTGTTGTCAGATCTACGGTGATATACAGGGATGTATACAGCGGTATACGGCATTTGCCGTATATTCTTTAAAATTCTCCGTATACTATCAAAATAACGCCGTAGACTCGGCCACCGTATACATCCTATACCCATCCGGGCGAATATACGGCCAAAATCACTATATACCGTATATATACGGGTCTGTCTACGGCGTAAGGATGGGCCATGCTTAATGGTATGTATCGTCCACAGGTCTCAACCTGCGTCAGCTGAGACAGTTCGATCATATTTCCTCGTTTACCCCCTTGAAGAGCATCGGGGACTCCAGAGCATGAGTGCCATGCAGGAGCCCGGCATCAGAAGTTTCAGCAACGCATGCCAGCCATGACACCGCTGTCCCTGATAAACTGCAGCCAGTGGTTCTGCACCCAATTCTGCTGCGCACCAGCCCTCAAAGTGTCTACCTGCGCTTTCAGCTGCCCGCTGCAGCGGAAGCCGAACTGGCACGCTGGAACTTCACACTCGAAGCACTATTCCATCCACACAGTTATGGACCTGGAGATTCCAAGCAGGCACCGCGAGTGCATCATCTGCTGACTCAGCCCCGTGCTTCAGTGCTTCCTGCAGTCAATGGAATGATGCAAGCCCACAGATGCGGTATCTTTGTGTCCGATCTGCGCAAGTCTGGCCCTGTCGCAACAGGTGCTGTTATGAGGCTAGGCTGCCCACGTACTGCTCCAAGTACACAGTGGAAAATGAAACGCTACTGTTGCGTATTTTTGTGTTGGGATGTGCTGGTCCTGAGGCTGTGGAAACACTTGGGTGGGGCAAGTTTGTGACTGCAATAGGATGGCTCCAGCCGGCTATAACACTTATGTCTGCTTTCTTTTGCCCCACAGGGATGGAAACAGCGTTGGCTTCTTCAGTGGTATGTAGGCTTGAGCCCGCAATCAGCACGCACATCAAAATATTCATGTATTTGTACATACGCAATTGATGCCACGTACAGCTCGAAAGAGGTCCACATGTTTCAGCAATCTAGTTTGTCACACAGTGCAAGTGGGGGCCTGCGCGGCCGCCGCGTTGTTGAAGCGACCCTGAATGATGCACATGCTGTTGAATGTACGGATGTACTGTTGGCCTGGCATGCTGCGGTAAGAAGATTCGAATTGAAAGTGTGCACATGCATGCAGTTGCTGGCGGTCACTCTGCAGCCTCCGCAAGTTTTACAGGAGGGGTGCAGGTGGACGTGTACATGCACTATGCACAGCTGCTGAAGTACACTGGCACCTGCAGCACATTTTCAGACCTTGGGTTGTCAGAAGAGTGGCTTAAGAGCGCTCATGTGAAGCCTCCACGGCCAAGCGCTGCTGAGTTGGCATGCATGGAGTCACCGCATGTGCCAGCAACTAACTTCAATGGCAATAGTGCCAACATGTCCATGATAAACGACGATCATTCATCAAGTTGCTCTGCGGCTGCGGTACTAGGAAACCCTGAAAAGCCTGAGCTTGTTTCTGACCCAGTTGAAGGGGGCAGCTGCACCCAGGGTGCACACGCAAATGCGGGGCCAAGCACATGTGGAGGAGTTTCAGGAGCGAGTCAATCACAAGCACCTCACGACGCACACACAGGTGTACATGCTGCGGCTGCAGGGCCCAGCTCGCTGCCTGAGGATGGTGCTGTTTCGGGGCCCAGTCATGGAGGGTTTGGTGAAAGATCAAGCCTGCTTGGCGCATCCACAGTGCCTGCACAAGAGTCTGATGACGCAGCAGCTGCTGTGGCACATCACCAGACAGACAGCAGAGCGGTTGAAGCAGATAATAGCATAATCACATGTGCTTATTGCGGCATCGAGTGCACAGGGAGCTGCGACTGCATTTCTGCTGCAGAACAAACGAGCAGACAGCTGGGTCACATAGCTGGGTTTCTGCGCTCGCAGTTGTGGCTTGGGTGCTACCGCGGCCCTCCACCGCTCGGCGTCGACTTGTTCATAATCATTTCAATGTACTGCATCAACTGGGACAGTACCGCTATGGAGAAACGATCCCGGATCCCTGCGCTTGCTGCGGGCCTGCTGGCCACCCGCACAGCAACCGTTCATGAGGCTCTCCCTGGATGTATGTGGATGGGAGATCTCTCTGTCAAGGGGTCGGTGCAGAGGGCGCGGATTGAGGCCAGAGAATGTATAGGCGCAACCGCCGAAGATGGTGTTCATGGCATTGCGGAGCGCCAGAGCGATGCGCATGGTGAGGCCGGTGCCTTGGAACGGGACGAAGTGGCGGATAAGGAGAAAATTGAGGAGTGTGGGAGGTGGGTGCATCTGCGGGAGTGGTTTGAAGAAGTGAAGAGGCTGAGTGGGGGGAATGTTGGAGAGCTGGGAGCAGACTTTGTGCTCATTCGGTCCCATGGAGAGACAGTGATTGGGAGAGCTGCTGCTGAGCTGTGGCTGTCACAGAATGAAGGTGTGTTCTTGTCAGAGCATCTAGAGTTGTTGGCTTCATTCTGTGTCTTCTCATGAGTGGATGCTGAAGCATGTGGTGGGTTCTACATGACGCAACAGGACGAGAGTTGCCAAGTTTGTATCTTGGTGGTGTTCTCATAGACAGGGTCATCAGTCGCTGGCAGTCCTGCAGCCAGGGCGGCGAAACATAGCATGTGATTTGCATCCAGAAGCCCAACTCAGTCTCTGGTGGTGAGGTAGAACTGTGCTGCAGATGAGGAGATCACTTCGATGTGCCTTCCATTCCTGCTGGAGGGAGAAACGGGCACGTATCCGATGCACTTCAGGAACATGCCAAACGTGACAATTGATCCTCGCAACAACCGGATGACGCTTTCTACTGGGCGCGTGCCTGTCTAGTCTAAGACTGTCTGCGAGTTGGTGTTCATCATACCTGACGTTCAGGTTGGAAACATGGACTTATGAATTGACATAAGGTTGAAATTGGTGGTTGTGCAGCTGTTTTGGTGGAAGGCTTGGTGTAGCTGCACGACAGTTACTGTGCTCCTTGTTGCAGTCAGTATGGAAGGGCCAGACAGCACGTCTGCACGTCTGATACATTGGTCCTAATCAGCTCTCCGATTGCTTGATTCGATGCGATAACATGCGCATTCCGGATGTCTCTTGTGTCCAGGGCGTGTCCAGGGAGGAAGTGCACCTGGTGTCCATGCGAGGCAATACTATGCATAGAAACAAGAGAAAGACAACAGCATAGCGTTGACGCTTTTACAAACTTCTGAGAGCCTGCACTGCAACCGACACATACCGTGCAGCGCACCACTCAACTGAGTACAGAACACTGCTGAACATTTTTACGCTTTGCCTATCTCTGAAAACTGTTTCTCCGCGATTTGTCCCCTACGACTCCTCCTCTTCGACCTTTTTCAGTCCCAGTTGGATCTGAGCCCATTCGATAGAGGGGTCCCCGATCATCCAGAAGAGGCCGCCTAGCGCTGGCAAGCCCCACAGCCCTAGGCCAAACAAAGTATTGTTGTGCGGGCGGAAACCTCGAGGGATTACCTGTACACAAAAGTGCTCTTCAGTACCATATACCGATGATCAGCACTGCAGAACATGCCAACCACCACGCAAACTGGGTGGGCACAGGAGGCGAGCGCATCATAGTACAAGCCTTAAAGGCCGAGAATGCAGTGCACGATGGTGGGAGCATAAACGACAACGTAGATGAACTGCGGTGTGGCAGCATAGCGCTTCATGGCATCAACAACAGCGCCATCATTCCTATATACGTACCGAATCCAGCATCATGATTGTTGTATGTTTGATCTGGGCGCTCTAATAAGGGCGTTGGAAATTCCTTGCTGTTGCCCTTGGCCGGGGGTCAGATGGAACAAGAAAGAGCTCAAGCACAGATGGTAAATCAAGACACCTGCTCATCACATCGTGTGTTTAAACTGTGAACGCAAAGGATGCATGCAAGGTGGACACATCTGTCCTGATCATTCATGATTTGTGATGTGAAGAACAAATGCATTCAACAGGGGCCAGCTGTATAACAGGCCATTACACAGCAGAGGTGGCAATGTGTACACAACCTCGCTTTCTACTTTCCCATGCCCTGTTGTACAAATTAAATCATGCATTTGCCACAGCCCCTTTGAAGTCAGCTCAGCTCCAACTGATTTCAGTGCTCAAAAACCCAGACTACGGCTCTTTGTGCTGCTCTGCTTCACATCTCTACACAAGCTGCGCATTTCCACATCACATGGATCTATCATGCTCGGCTATCCATCTAAGCTGCAAGGCCATCTAAGCTGCAAGGTCTATGGGGTGTGACTCGGCCTCTGCACCTGAAGCCTCAGCGTCGGCTGTACACTCATGCACTGTGCTAGGTACAGTAACGTGCAACGCAGGCGATACTTCAGGTTCCCCCTCACTCATTTCTACTGCTGTGAACGACTGTGCAACTGATGCTGAACCAGGATGTCTTCGACGCGCAGGCGACCTGGTTTTGCCCCTGCGCGCTGCTGAGGTGGAGCAGTTGTGAGAGTACTTCTGTGCAGTCTCCCAGTCTCTACGTAGCTGAGAAGCTGTGGTGTCCTTTGAAGGCTTCACTGCTTGAAGCCGGTTGTAAATACGGAGATTCTCTGCTGCGATCTTCTGACTAAAGACCCGCCTGCATAATGTATCCAAAAGTATTTGCAGACCATAATGTCGCCTTGACGCGGGAATTAGGTAACGTGATGGTTATGAGCAGCAGATTTCAGGTAAGATACACCATAACCCATGTAAGTCCCCAAAGGGACTGACCAGACCCAAACTACCGAGAGGAAGGAGGTGCTGCGCACGAAAGTGTGAGATTGGAGATCCTTCATGCCTGTTGAGCTGAAATGATGTAGCATATCACCCCTGTAATTCTCACACACCTGTTGCGTTGGGCAGGGGCCTCATTGCATGGCTTTCCACGTGGGGGGGACTGTCTTGCAATAGCTGATGTCACATGACGGCTATAAATGCTCTCTAATCTTGTTACCAGACTCCGAGTTTCTCTTGCAATGTCTACAAGTCGGGCTTCATTGTGTGTGTAGTCAGGACGACTGATGTGTCGAGTGCAGCCTTCGGGGGGCCGCGCGGTGAATGTTCGGGGGCGGGTGACACCAGTTTTAGTGCGGAACCTACCACTGCTTGGCACCCTGCTGTACTGGAGACATGCAGCCTGAGCTTCTGCTTGCTTTGAGTGTACCTGTGGTGATATATCTGATAATCGTTTGGCTTTGTATCTGACAGCTTGCAACCTGCCACCGGAAGCGACAGGTGCCTACTTCTCTGTAACATGCCAGGCTTCACTTGCATGTCTGCACGTGTGCATATCTATCAAACTGACTTCGGTACGTTGTCCAACTTCCAGAAGAAGGCCTCCAGATTAACCCGCAAGTAACAGCAATGTGATGCTCCTAGAACCTGGATTGTGGCTGGCTCTGAACATCGTCCGATTTCGGCTGATCAGCTGCTTCTGGGAGCAATAAGGATGAAGATCTACACGAATACTCGAAACAGGTTCAGTAATGTGCCACGAGAAGCAACACCTTTGCCCGGGTTACCTGTGATCCTGGAACCTTGGGAGGGAGTTGTGATACAATAGGGGCATCTGTGATTGCTACTGGAGGGACATCTTCCATAATAGACGCTCTAGGAACATCCGATTGAGCTTCTGGTGATGTATGAGCATCTGCAGGAACAGGCTCGGTTACATAGTCCTCTTCCACCTCAACATTCGCCTCGAGGCCTGGCTGCTCGTCGTCGAGGAGATCAGTAACGGGATGAGCCTCAAGTTCTGACATTCTTCAGACAAGTTCAATATGGACGCAATAGTCTACACCTATTTCGGCTAAGGTGTGACCAAATGTTGTAGCTGGTTGTCCAAACACTTTCAGGCTTGTCTAGCCCAGCGCTACTACCTGAAGATGAGGAGGAGTATGAATATGCCACCAAAAGATTTTCTGAACTCAGTTTCCGACGAGCATCACCTCCACAAGAAGAAGTGCTGCATGCTCTGGTGGAACTGACCTCGCAGGCTATGTAGTGCAAGCTCCTGCCTCTGCACAGTTCGCTTGTGTACAATATGTACGCGGACTCCTTAACAAACCAATGATTGGATTTTTCCGTTCACCTGGTGATGAAAAGCGAAAAAGAGTGATTCAGACCGAAACCGATGTATTGAAGTACACATAGCTGCACAGAAATAATTGATGCATCGAAACCCATGCATCTGTCGTGCTTGCAGAAACTAGAGCATATTAGGAGCACCCAGCGCAGACAACTTGGAATCCTCACAAAGAGTTTGCCACAACAATCTGCGTATGTCCGATTATTTCCGGTCTTTTCCCAGTTCTGGAGCGTCCTCCATCACACAGAAGGACAACAATGCCACCCACAGAAGAAGCAGACACCAATGTGCATACAATCTTGAGCTTCACTGACTTCTGGCCATCAATGCCATGGTCACCCTCTCAGTGTTGGACGATGCGTTGAGTTCATGTATGGTGATTGTCTCCACACAGTGACTTGCATCTGCACAATGTCTGCAGTATGCCATACAGACTGTTGTACCAAGTGAGTTTTTGTAATGCAGCATTTATGTCCACCGCCCCATGGCCAGCACAACAACACCACCAAGGTAGCGGTGTGTAAAACTATGGAACAGGTGCATTTACATGGCCCTATGGTATGAAGAACCGAGTGTGGTAGATTTGGCTGCGGACAGCAAGGAGGCTTTGCAATGTCCGACTGTGATAGAGAAGATTTTGGATGGTTGGCGACCTTCACCTAACAGTAGACTCCTGCATAATTCCCATGAGATCAGTAAACAGTTCCAAGACAAAGTTTCATGTCTCTATTTGGTTGCTTGCAGGTCTACTGATTGCTGTTTATGCGTTATTGACCTGGTTGATGAAGTCACATTCGAAGTAGGTGGAATTCTCTCTGGAACGGCCGCTAAAGCATATGCGGGGGAGAAAATTGTCACAGTGATGGGCAACCTGTTGTGTTCAAGACGGTGCAGATGTTCAATGATTCTGGTTCCGACCGAAAGGCCGCCGAAATTGTGATTCCTTCAGGATTGCAACAGGAAAGCAGAGCCACGCATGAAGCCTCTCACAACATTGACCACGCTATGGAACTTCAGTGTAATGTTTGCGAGAGGAAGGAGCGCGGTTAAGCGTCGATCAAGCATAGACTCCCCGCGGCCTTGTACTACAGTGGAGGAAGATGTGCGTCCTTCTCTTTCAGAGCGGTAGAAAGCGCATCAAGAATATGACAGCATACCGTTTCGTATGGTTGCAGGGACGAGGACGAGGTAGTGTGCCCAAAGCCTAAGGTAAGGTCACGAGCAACAGAGCGGCTCTGTCTCTGACGAGCGAGATCATGCGCCACAGCCTACGGGTTTGCAAACATTGACGTAATATATTGGTGTATGAATGCAGATTGAAGAGCGCTGCAAACGTGACTGCGTCGGGTTGTTCAAGGAAGCGCAGGTGTGTTTCCAATATGTGCCGCTACCATCTGATCATGTCATGGTCACTACTGGCTTATAGTGGGCTGTTGTGAGGATGCATCATAGGTTGATGCCGTCAATATAGCCAGGTTGCACAATGGTCACACTATGTGAGGCAGCACACAGCAGCTGTTACAAGTGCATGTCTGAAGCTGATACGGCCATGCAACAAGCATACATATTTGTAGCTTTCATGTGGATTTTTGGCTGTGTGGTGCGCATTTTTAAGCAGTTCTGCACAGCCTTCAACAACAAGACATCGAACTGTTACTCCGTTAAGCTACAATTGCCGGCTGGCTTTGTGAATACCTCCATACATCGGCAACCTGCAAATGATCGGGTCCCTTTATTCAGAAATGTGCAAAAAGGGTGGAGGCAGATGAAAGTGGCGAGGCACACTGCACTGGGCAGTTCTTCGACTTCTGGAAGTGTCAAGATGCATGTGTATGTGTCCTCCCAGTTGTCCCCTACTCCCGCCCCATGTTAAAAAATCATCCCATAATTGCTCACTGTTCCACCACATCAGCTTGTCGTGTCTCAGATGCAGTGGCTCCGCAAGCTGTTGTCGTTTCTTGTGCTCACGAGCGATGCTCTTCCCCACTGCTTCGTTGAGTACCCGTCATTGCTGGAACATAACCCTTCTGAAGTATGGCATGCCTTGCATGTGCTCAGCGTGTGGGAGCCTGGTGTCTGTGGAAGGTCTGCATTGTTTTCTGTCATTTTTCTGCTGCACCTGACTTTTGGTTCCTGTGCTGTTCCTCACTTCCCCAGTTGCTCAACGCTGCGTCTCTTTGAAGTATCCCTGCCAGGTCCCCCTGACCCATTCTCCACTTGTTGAGTATCATACCACTATGTACATGGCTGTGGCAATATGCATGCCATATCCTTGCAGCATCGATTTCAGGTCTTGTTGTGTAGTCCGTTGGCGTGCGTTGTGATTTTGCCAGTTTTTTTCTTTTACACACACTGCGTCCTCAGCATCGTCCTCAGGGCTTTCAAAGAATCTCATTTCGTGTAGGTAGCCAAGAGGCTGTTCCGGTATCTGCATTGATGGAACTGGCTAGCGAGTAGGGCAGAAGCTTCTGTAGAAAGGAAGCACATAGTGGACTGTTGTGTTGCCAATGTGTCCTTCCTCTGTGCTGACATCGTTCTGGGTTCTCGGAATTTTGATACCAGTGCTGTCTGAATGGCACATGCTGCTCTAGAACATCGGTTTGTAAGAAGTGTTGTTTATTGTTGATATCGACAGGGGCGCGGTTCACCAGCACGAAAGGTGCAGCACCCATGGCCGTCGTGTGTAGACAGTACATCAGCATAGGGTATAGGGGCACAAAGAGTGCATCCTCCTGAAAGCATAAGCCAGGAACCTTGGGGCTGAACTTCGCCGCTGAAGGTTTCGAGGCAGATAAGCCAGCAGCAGGAACGACGAGAACAAGATGCAGCAAACCCCATGCGCAACCACGGTGCAACGCCGAGAACATGTACATCACACAACAAATAGCACCCTCTGTGTCGGGGCCTCCTTCTCACCCCTCCCGCCCGGCTTGCCTTCTCACACCTGCTCCTTAACGGCCGTTGTCCCCGCCCACGTCTCCCGACTTCCGTTTCTTCCCCTCACCCCCACAGTATGCCCCTCTGCCCTGCCACCCAAGGGCTCCGCAGTTGCCTCTCCCTTCACCTTCCCCCCTGCAGGTTCCATCTCAGCGCCCTCGGCTTCACCCCTTTCCCCCCAGGTTTAACTAATATGGCCTTTGTCTCCCGCTGGCCATCCATCCGTTGTGGCTTCTTGGCCGCCCATGATACTAGTGGGCGATGGGTGCTGCTCCTGTCCTGTGTCTCAGCGGTGCCGCTGGTCTGCTTGTGTCTAGGTGCACTGTCGCTGTGGCACTGTCTCTGTGGCATTTGTGAAAGTTAGATCGATAGTGGCGCGGCACAGTGGTACACAAAATGTACCCAAAGCGCATAGGTCTAGGAGTACCTCCAAGCTTGCTCTTGTGCAGGCTTGGAATGTTCGCTGCTTTGGGTTGTGCTGCTTGCTTTCGACATTTTGGTGCTCGCTGTGTGGTTGCTGCCATGTCACAGATGCTCTTCGGCCTTCACATGTTTCGTGCCTTGGTACCGCGCCGCTGTCGATGTCAGCTTTGCTCTATCTCGAGATATTGTGGTGCGCCTTTCATGCTTGCGAGCCGCGCACGTGTCGGTGTAAACACACAGATGCAGACACAGATGCATCAAACCCTGTGTGCAGCCAGCCGAACACTTGTAGAAGAATCAGCTAGACCAATTGCAGGGGTTAAACTACCAATTATCTCCACACAAGCAGCATACATCACTTGTGCCACTGTAACACAGCACAGCATGATTGTGGCACAAGGAGCGTGCAGGTGTGGACTGCGATGCACCGATACCTGGGCACTGAATCTATGCACACCCCAGCAGACAAGCGGCTGTGAGACCGCACCGGAGAGCGCCCGGTGGACTCTAGGGGCGCCAATTGGGAGAAAGGGAGAGAAGCGGGGGCGCCCAAGCTGGAACGTGGACCATGGGGGGAGACGACGAGGGTCGAAAGAGCAAGCGGGAGGGGAGCTGCGCCATGGAAGTGGCATAGTCGGGCAGGGAGAAGCAGAAACGATGCAGGGTATACGTTTCTGGAGCTTGGTGGGCGCCTACATGTCACAAGTAGGAAGGTGTTGTGGCTTGAAGTCATCAACTCAACAGTGATCGATCCCATGATAGCGCATGTCACGGGGCCGTGAATGCATGTGTGGCCTGCTTCGTCGACCGCAGCTCTGTTCTGATACTGGAAGTGTCCAACATGAAAGGATCAGATTGTGTTCTGCTGGCGGGACTGTAATGTGCGAAGTCATACCGGGTCACAACAGTTGACTGTCTGCCTGTTCTGAGTGCTGAAAAGAGAGCGTCTGTGTTACCTCCGCTCTCTACAAGGTACCCAAACCAGAGCTGAATCCCAGACACTAGGCAAAAACTAGGAGGTCTAGCACTCAGCGCAAGCAGGACCAAATTAAAACCGGGACGTAAAATACAACAGGATTCTTCAGCAGCTCAATCAAGGCCCCAAGTCGCCTGCAGTGCAGCAGCTTGTTGAATTACAAAGAAATCAGGAGTACGCTTACACTTGGAATACCAGAGAAAAAGGCGTTGAAGCAATCAGTAGTCAATCTATCCAGCTCTCACCAAAACATGACAGCAGTCATGGTGCATCTTGCCCGACGTGTTCTACAAAGTCATCAATGAGGTGAGGCCAAGCTTCATCAGCATCATAGCTCGAGAAATCTACCCCGTTCGCCTGCATCACCATGTACATCTCAGTGACAGATACAGCCGCATGGCTCCTGTATGCCTCAGAAAGTGAAACACAATAGATCACGCGGTTTCTGACCCCTGACACAGGCTGCGGTTCAACGCAGTGAGACAATTCTGCAACTAATGTCCGTGCACAAAAGGGTAGCACAACAGCACTGAAAACGATGATGACTGTGCCATCATGAAGCACAGGACTACAATAATATTGTAACAATTGATAAACTAAACAATATTCGTAAAAGCTTATTGGGCAAGCCTTGCCAAGACACCGTGGGCGCCTGCCCCATGCCTGCAAGCAGCATCATAAGAACCCTCAGCCCTTGCACGGCGCACCTTTTTGAACTGCAGCAATTGCTTCCATGTGTCGTGGTTGATGGGCCTCTTGTGATGCTCGTTGAGAAACTCACACCACCGCGCCGCGAACGGCCACGACTGCCGCCCACTGAACAGCAGGTCCCACATCGCGACAGCACTCTCCAGCTCCAGCAACCTGCGCACAAGCACCCCCCCTGAAACCATAGCATCATCCTAGCACGACATCTCCGCCTTAGCATCCACCCAACACCATAGCATCTGCCTTAGCCCCACAGCATAGCATCCTCCCTAACACCTACACTGATGGGGATCCATTCTCGAGGCACCCAGCCACACTCTGTCGTGTCTACCCCATGTACTGCAGCAACTTGTAGTCCAATAGAACACACCGCTTCCCCTTGACACAAGCCCAAGAGAACACGTAGTTGTACATGTCATCAAAGATATTGTCGTCATCGAGGCGCTTGCGTAGCTGCGGCAGCTTGCCGGTGAGGGCCTCGATCGTGGACACTCCCAGAGCATCACACCCTCGGCAGAACTCTGCTTTGGAAAACTCCCCCATGTGCGCTGCCTCACACATGTGCGCAAAGGCTATCTGCACTTCAAGAAAACGATCACTTGTGATCCGTCCTAAGCTGTATCATAGCCGTGCTTCGCGCACCTGTTTTGTGAGCTATTTAATCTGCGCTGAATTTTGTGATAGTGTGTCATTCAAATCGTAGCCCTCACAGGTCCTCACCCGCATCAAGGTTACGGTTTCCGGCTCAGTCACGATCGCCGGCTGTGCATATATTACCGAAGTTCTGAAGGAGAGCAAAAATCGCTCACACATAGGGGTCTGACGGCGACATGCAGTTTTGGGTGGCATGTGACAACCTCCCAGGACCTCTTCGTACTGAACAAATTCAGCTCGGGAAGCACACTACATAAAAACGATACTCATGTGCAGACTGCACCATAGCCACATTGAGCTACAGCCTCACCTCCTGGCGGATGAATACAAGGGCATCTTGCACACATCATTATGGGCCAACCACAAGAAAACCCGAAGCTGATCCTCTGCAGCAGCTGGTGAAACAGCGAGAGGTTGCGTTGGCGACGGGATTCAAACCCAGGAGGACAACATATCCAGCAAGGACTGAGGGTGTACTCGATGTATCTCAAAGCGTACATGTTATGAGCTGCAAACGAGACCACCACACTGCCTTTTGCACCGGGCTCACGATGCCCAGTGCCCTAGCTGTTCCATCTGCGCACGAACAGTGATGAAGCAAAGGCGGGAGAGGGACGCACTAAGGCTGTGTCTGTGGAGTCTATTCCCAAGTCCTGGATTAGTTGCATCACCCCCTCCACATCTATTGCATCCTCTTCTGCATCACTACCTGTACCACCCGGGCATGTCAGAGACACATTTGCGCAGCCGCCCAACAGCCCCATGAGGCCTGCTTATGCACAGTTCCCACTGGCAATAGAGACAAGCCAGAAACGCTCAGCTGTTTACAACCTCACAATCAGGGAAACCATGTGACATGAGCTCTGAGGGGACATGGGCTGCATGCAGACGCATTGCATTCCAGTCTCAATTGCATCATCCTTTGACAGCAGTAGATGCACCACTTCGTGAGATTCAGCAGTGATCGTCGCACTGCGATACATTATATGGTGCTAGCAGGCTTATAGACAGCCACGCACGAGAAACATTACTGTCTCAGACACTAAAGTGTGGGAGGACAGGGTGGTTGAATTGATGGCTTGCACAGTGGCCAGATTCACCTGAAAGGAAGAAGAGCATGAATCTGGAAGCATACTCTTGTATTTGGTGAAGAGCTTCTCGCCGCCAGAGTCCTTCTCAACTGGAACAACATCCGCATTGTAGAAGCGGTTGAGGGCATTCTGCACGTTGAAGTTCTCCGCTTTCAAGAACTCTATCGCGGTATTATTGCTGCACAACACAAACTGCTTAGACAGCATCTGGGTCGCAGACGTTCCAGCAGAGTGCTTGTCGCAACAACCTGACTTGCGTGTCAGGTGATGTGCTGGGGAACAATCTGCTAAAAGTACAATGTGCAGGGGGAAACCTGACTGAAATACTGTCTAGTCTCATGCGAGGTACGATTGCAGTCTTCGGCACGACTTTCAAGTCTGATGCTCTTGTGCTGATACACTCTTGTACATGCTGTTGACAAGGAATGGAAAGCTTCTGTAAGAGACTCAAATTATACATGATGTTTTGCATAATTAGACACTGAAGAGCGCGGAGTGCGCGCTCCAGGTCCCTCCACCAGGCCAGAGCTGGTAAGGAAACACACTTCACACCAGAAATTTCCACAAACTCGCGAACTTTCTGCTTCTGGTCTTTCTTCAAACGAATCTGCAAGCATGTATTGCAGGTTATGCAGATGATACGGAACCAAGCACGCCTCAAACGCTCGCAAGCCGCTTGGCGGACGCACTGTTCACTTCTTGGAGGCCATGGCGAACAAGGGACACCATTGCGCATGCCAGCGCGACTCATAACATATTAACTGCGGATATTTAAAGCACGAGGTTCAGGAACAGGCGTCACATGCTATGTCGAGCGGGCCAAAGGAGTGGTCTCGCACCATGGTAGCACCACTGGGCCCAGCCGAGTCACATCCAAGTACGCAACCCAGCCCTCAAAAAATGACTTGCACGCTCAACAGAACGAGGACTATTTCGCAAGCGCTTGCTCCCTGCAAGCACGATAGTGCAGATGAGTACTCAAGCATCACCCAGAGAACATGAAGTTTCAGGTGGCCATGTTGAGGTGCAAAAAAAAAGAATCGTGTTGTTTACATTGAAAGTAGCGCGCTGGATGCTTAACGACATCGCACTTTGGCCACATGTGGCAATAACGAGGCACATGCATCCGGTCAGCGATGATCATGACGTTTTGACAAAAACTCCTAGGGCGTTGTAGACACAAAATAAACGGGAAGAGTGAGTTTATCATCCAACACTCCTGTGTGCATCTGGTAGCGTGCTCGTCTGACTGGTTGCAACCTTGTTTGGCTCAAGATCACAAAAATGGCAGAGTCTCAGGTAGGCTGTTTAATCATTCCAGCCTGTCACACAAAACGGTGATGTTCTCGTAATGATGCAGTATTTTTTGTTGGCGGGTCACGATTCACGATTTATCGCGCAGAAGTCATAGACCACTGCATAGATCGATCGCTTCGGTCTACTGCATGCCACACAATCCGATACAAAGGATTTTAAAGAGCGTAATAAGTGGGTCACGTGCGCGTAGCTGTGCTACAATGAGGTTTAGACCATGCTCAGCATGCTGGTGTGGCATAGCGTCTCCTACCAGGAAGCAGACACTCGCAGAGGCAAATCTAACAGTTCACCTTCGATATGCAGTATTCATTTTCTCTGACAACGTTCAGCCCTAGTGGCAAGCTGATGCAAATTGAGTACGCCCTCAATGCTGTGGCTCAAGGGGCTATATCCCTTGGTATCAAGGCAACCAATGGTGTGGTTCTAGCCACAGAAAAGAAGCTCCCTTCAACTTTGATCGACGAATCGACGGTTCGGAAGATCCAGGATCTCTCAGGGAACATCGGGGTGGTCTATTCTGGAATGGGCCCAGATAACCGAGTGCTTGTGAAGCGGGCAAGGAGAGTGGCTCAAGCGTACAAGATGCAGTACAATGAAGAGATACCTGTCGCGCAGCTAGTCAGAGAGGTTGCAGCAGTCATGCAAGAGTACACTCGTGCGTTCCTGGTGCACTACACCTCTTCCTTTTGTGCACACTATGGATACGCTTCCTTGCAACACCTCCTTGACTTGCCTACCTGCAAAATCTCAGAACATACATGATTGTATTCAAACAACGAGTCCCTAGGCCTGCTATCGAATACTGGGCACGGAAGCCAAACCGTGTGAGCATGCCATCTGTACGCTACTTGCCAAGCAGGCTCCAGGGAAGGCTCAATGATTGCATGGGTGTTCAAGGGACCTACAGATACTCAATACTTCGAAGCTATACATGCAAGTGTTGCAATTCTGAATGATCTCGCACTGATTGCACAAACACCAGTCGCCGGTGACACATTCATGTCGTGACTTGTAGAGAGTGGAGGTGTCAGGCCTTTTGGTGTCTCGCTCATGCTTGCCGGGCATGATGCCAATGGGCCCCAGCTCTACCAGATTGATCCTTCCGGAACCTTTTTTGCTTGGAAGGCCTCGGCTATCGGCAAGAACATGGTCAATGCAAAAACGTTTCTTGAGAAGCGTTATGCGGATGATTTAGAACTGGAAGATGCGATAGATACAGCCCTGCTCACCTTGAAGGAGTCTTTTGAGGGTGAGATGTCTGGGGACAACATTGAGGTGTGTTCGCCAGCCTACACCATACTCGGCACACTGAGCATGCATGGTACATCAAGGGCAGTGAAACTGTCTGGCAGCCTTCATGCGACACCAGATGAAGATGAACTGGCACGAGTTAAGTACGTGAAATACATGTTTGGCTGCTCCATGTTTTGGCGTAGATCGGTGAAGTTAGGTCGTGGCGAGGCCTCCAAGGGATAATGGGACTCTGGTGTTGCAGGTCGGGATCGTGGGGCCTGACCTCAAGTTTCGGTTCTTGTCACCGTCCGAAGTGGAAGCTCATTTGCGCACAGTTCAGTAGTTCGCTGCTATTGTGCATTCTTGTGAGAGCCTCCTCTCATTGGCTGCAATTGAGTACTTTCTATGCACTGGTTCTTTGCGTTTCATTGTAACTATTTCGCTGCCAGTTTGGACAGCTCAGGCTCCTGGGGTCTCTCAACAAACATCTATCTGTGAACAGTGCGATGGCACAGTATTGTCACTGCTGCTCATTTTGGTGTTGATGTGGGCACTGTATTTGAAAAGGAAGTGGTGGAGCGTCATATTCGCGCATGCTTTGATGTCGCTGCCTTACAAGCTTGACAAGGCTATGAACGGGCAAGAACCCAAGTAGAAAAAAAGACAAGCAAGGTCAACACAAGAAGCACCCAAATTATTCGAATGGCACAGCAGCTCCGTCAATGTCGACAGTTTCATATCACTGGTGTATGCTCGTCAGCGACAAGTCGTCACACATGTTGCTCTCCCTCGCCCCCCTTCCCCCTCCCATCGCCTCCTCTGGCCCTCCTGCGGTCGCTCGGGTGTCCCACTGCGGGATCTCCTTGTGCTTGGCGGGGGCGGCACCTGGTGGCTCTTCACCTGCAGCGCAGACCTGAAGCTTCAGGTTGTCTGTTCTGCGCTGTGGTATTCTACCGTTGTGCTGCTGACGTGTGGCCCTTGTGTGTAGGTGTTTGGCACTCTCTCCGTAGCGGTGGCTGGCTGTTCGCTTTGTCCAGCCTTTGTGTGCTGTGTGATTCGTGGGAGGTGTTGCGTAATTCTAGTTGTGGTCTCCGCGTTGTGACTTAGTTTCAGATGCTCTGCGCCGGGGCACTTCGTGTTCGATTGCTGCGCCGCTGTCGATGTAATTTTCCCACAAGTTATGTGACATTGCATCTATGTTGGTGAAGAGTAGCAGCGTGAAGAGTGTATTTCCCTGGGATCATCAAGGTCACATAACTGAACCACACCCGGTGGCTTGTGGTTGTGCTTGGGGGGGGGGGGGGGTGCTTCAGGCCACACGTATTGGGGGGGGCTGCAGATGCCACATGTTGCAACGTTTATTATTCAGCGAACATCTGACATGGACCCTTGGAATCCTGCATAAGCAGCTGGATGAAACATGCTTCAGTTCTACATCCTGTAGTGCTACCCAGGCTCGTGGAGTGCTGCGCAATGCAGGTTCGCGTGGTTGCAACGAAGTGCAAGCGGCCCTCACTTTGATGGATCTCTATGTGTCAAAAGGGTTCGAAAATCAAAGCATATAGGCCTTTTCCTTGGCAACCTGGATACTATGGATCCAACAATACTCACCACCAACTTCCCAACAGTATGAACACACACCTACAGGCCCTTGCCTACAAGTATTTCACCACGATCCATGGAGCAAGTCTCGGTCCATGTCAGTCACCTGGCTTGGATCAACACAAGGGCTTAGTGCCTGTGATCATGCACACCAAAGCCACTGCATGCAACCGCAACCTATAGGTACCTAGGTGCAGTTGTGCTGCACGACTAGTACACTCAATGCACTGTACAGAGCGATCTTCATCAAGCTAATTGGAACATCTGCTCCTTACTGTGTCGTTCCTGCATCAACCACCAGTAAACGCAGCGCCATGGCGCCCGTCCGACTTGTCAAGATACATCACTGTTGCTAACTTCTCTATCTCGAGCATGTCCCCCCTCTCTTCCTTCATGCCGTGTTGTAGATTTTTTACGCGTCAGGGACAGAGAGCATCCAATTCAGCTGCCTGAGAGACACGCAGTCTGCCGAATCCCGGTTTGCTCCCTCTCACTGAAGACTGCTGACAAACCTACTAGACATCTACGTATCTGCGTTTGTGTGTGTCAATCTGGCGTGCCCCGTATGCCTTCCTGTTTTAACCGTTTTCATGTCTCAAAGTACACTGTGAGAAACACACTGTACAAGGATACATATCGACATACCACCCACTGTGCAAGCAACTGTGATGATGGTGTGGGATGCTGTGTAGCGATGGAGCAGCTTAGGTCTCTGCTTCCCGAAGAAGGGTGCGAAACAAGCAGGCCAACGGTTGGAGCTGTTTCTGCATGCCAGGAACCCACCTCGCGTGCCAAGAGGCCCACGGTACGCATGCAAAAGTACCGAAGCCCACACGAGGCGAAGTCCGTCAGCGGCTCAAACTCACTCTTGATCAAGGGGCTGTCTGCAAGGATCCAGCTCCACTGTGCCCCATCCCACAACTGGGAGTCCAGGAGGAAGGAGCTTCGCGATAGTGTACGTAAGTATTCTCTTTCCGTACTATTCAATGCATCTTTTGCAGTATTTACACTGCACCGCATTCTGCCAGTGCCCCCCTGTGTTGCAGGAGAGCAAATGGCAGGCATGAAGAGCACCAGTCGCAACTATGCGATCGATGGGGCCAGTATGGATAAAGTAGATCGCAATATTGCCAATGCGTGGGCAGAGCGGATGCCGTGTGTGATGGAGCACAAACGTTGCATGCAGAGGGAGGAGGGGCAGAATAAACTGTGCCAAGTTGCTGCTCGGCGCGAAGATCTCCGTCAAAACTGGTGCGTGCACCTTGTGCACCGAACATGTGCTCAGTCAGTCATGCAGCTGCATGTGGTGCTTGATCCGTGCAAACAGGAGTAAACTGCTAGGACAGCCTCCACGTGCATGTGAAGGTGTGGCAGCAGACCCAACCACCCAGAAGAGGGTACTGGATCGTTGTGGTTCTGCCCCAGCTTCACTTAGATCATAGCTGGGCGGTCTGACATTGTCTGTGTGAATGTACGGAGTATACATGTGAGCAGGTTGGCATCGCATTGCGCAAAGAAGACGAGGCTGCAGCAGATTCGTGAGGAGAAAGAGGCTGAGCGAAACCGAACCGCGCTCATCGCTCGGAAGCAGTTTTGGCTCACAATGCTCTGGTCCTCTGCAGTACAGGAACTCCTTGGCCAGGTGCTTTGCTTGAATGAATTTGATGCTTCCGACCCAATTGTTAACTGTGCCTCGGTTGCTCCTCAGCCTGTCCTGGGTAGGAGAGGTGTGGAATGCTCAGGCAGATTCATGCTACTGGAATGCTATGATGTTGTCTGATTCGCCTGTCATGATGGCGAACCGAGGTGATCCAACATTGTCATCCTCTGCATGATGGCGAATGGTGCTCATCCGATATTGCCATGCTCTGCTACCGCAGGGTGTTCAACAAGCCAGGGAGAAGCGAGAGGAGCTGCAGAATGCGCACAAGCAGATTGTGTACATCCAGTCCATGGTACGCATGCTGCTGGCCCGCAAAGCCTTCGGCCGCTTGAAGAATGCCACCAGGTGCAGTGTCATCCATTCATTTTTCTGGACTGCCACAGTTGTAATATCTACCATCAATAGTCCTGGTGCATCACATCACTCATCATATTATGGCGGCGTGCTGCAACAGGTTGTGGTGGGGCTGCGGACATAAATGCGCTGACGCTGTTCAGCCAAAAAAGCAGCCAGAATAGAAGCCACATAGCATGCATGAACGACGACCACTTCACTTGCATGGCACAACAGCACCATCGCTAACGTCCACTCCAGCACTCCTAGCGACACTGCACTGAGGTATCACGCGGAATGCGTGATGATTCCCGTGTTTGTGGCAGTAGCTTGTTTGGTGCAGGATGATCCAGCAAGGTGTCAGGAAGTTCCTTCGCATGCTATACTTGCGACGCCGTAGAGAGTCTGCGGCGCTCATTATCAGCAGCCTGCTTGCCATGCAGCAAGACTCTGTCCTGAAAAAGTCATTCCAGAGGCTCATCAAGTCTGTCCAAACTCTCAAGGTACGCATCAGTGTCCTTCTGCCAGGTACCTCTGTACACATGGATAATCCGCATTTGTTTCGGTGGTCAGATCGAAGAATCCCAGCGGTCCTGTAGAGCACTGGCATGCGTCCTGCAGCCTCTTGTCTGAACTACAACCTCTAATCTGATCTGAGCTGCGACTAGAGTCTCTGTTTCTGTTCACTACATCCTTGTAGTGTGTGTTGTACACCGCCGTTGCCCTTGTATGAGCAGTGAGCCTGTTCGCCGATCTGCACTTGCCCAAAATTTCCAGAAAACTGCTGCATACCAAGCCTCACAGTGGAGTCATGAGGGTCATCGCATAGTGAGATACTTGGGTTGTCCTGTGCGTGTGCTGCTCATGTTGCCTGAAGAGCAGCAGAGGATTGTCTGAGAGTAATGAACTAGTCGCTCGTTCAGGTTCGTATTTCATCTGTAAAGTGTTTGTTCCCAGATGTTTGTTGGGTAGATGTGGGGGCTCGATCGCCCTCATGAGTCTACTGCGCTTGATGCAGGCGTTCTTGAAAAGGTATTCTATGACACGCGACGCTAGGATCATGGTGCTGAAGATGCAGTGGGTGAAATGGGAAATGATGCACACACGGCAGCCAGGCCACAAGCGGCAGAAGAGCACCTTCGGAGGGACTGCCAGCACCAACACTGTTGACAATGCCTTCTCCCTGATCCCTGTCCAGAACTGTTTCAAGCACATTGTCTGCCGACAGTGAGTCACTGCTTTACACTGGAACCAGAGCTCTCATGTTCTTTATCCTGGAACCAGAGCTCCCAGAGCTCTCATGCCCTTTTCAGCGGTGCAGCAGATCAGTGCCCTAGTAAATTTCCAACATGTTCTGGACAGCAGGTATTTGATAAATGGAAATCTACACTGCACCGCACTGCACGAGTGCCTGCAGTCCTTGCACCAACTCTTTGCAGAAATACCTGAAGGGTGCAATCTGAGGGTGCAGAGGTTATCAAACCTATTTGGATGCAGGCACTGCACAGCTATGGCAGGAGCAATTGTTCGAAAGTTCCGGTTGAGGGAGAAACGACGCCAGCATCTGCTGCAGTTCTACGAGGTGGAAGTTCTTTTGGAGAAGTGCTGGCTGTTGGAAACAAGACCTGAAAACAGTGTAGAGTACCGGCAAGCATTGAAACTGATAGAAGAGGACCTGGGGCCCGTTCCAGTTCTCAAAACCATTGAACCTGCCGCTATGATCAGCAAGCTCCATCGCCAAGGTATTTGTTTGTCCTCGGAGCGTTGAGTTCAGCTTCATATGAGGGGCTCCGTTCAGCTTGTACGATCCAGATTTTTGAATCTGTTGTCAGCATGGTACCTGGAAATTCAGGGATGAGGCTGCAAGACAAGCATCGGAAGCAAGAACTAGAGGCTCAGGAAGCACGAGAGGCTGAAGTGGCGGAAGATTCCGCATGAACACCAATGTGTCGCCCGTTCCCCCGAGAATGTGCGGACTGGCATGTGGTGTTGGCCAAGATGTTAAGAATGAACATGGCATGCAAGTGTGAATGGTAAGGGTACCTTTTGCTGCGACTGGATGATATTGATCCCTGGCTGGTGTAAGCAGAACGGTGTAACGGAACTGGGACGATGTGGTGGTGGAGAATAATCTTTCAATGGGCCTAAGGGCTCATCGTAATCTCAATACCCATCGCAGCTGTGGCCTCTTCTCCAAGTAGCCAGCTTCAGGGGGCAGTTTGTAATCTCCATTACATGGAAGGAACATGTGTGAGCAGATGGATGGCGAGATGTGAAGATTAGGGATGACAAAAGTCGAATATTCGGTTTGTGTTGGTCGGTGATGTCAACACCAATGCTGAAATCAGTAGCACGAACCCCTGTACCGGTTTTTGAATTGCTTGTATCGATGCCGCTTTACTGTCACAATGAATCGTCACTAAGAGTATTCTGAACGGCGAAGGAATGTAGCAACGATTCTCTTGGTTCCACGAACTCACCGTGGCCACTGCCAAGTGCAGCTGTGAGAGAAGCTGAGAAGGCACAAATTCCATCAACATTCAAATCAAGGATCATACTACCCAAGGGGGCAGAGGTATAGTCTTCAAAGTTTGACAACATGATTCTGTGGCGACCACAAGTTCTTACTGACTTCCATTGTGCACAATGCATTCTGAAATACAATATATATCAACCGAGAGGCGAGGACAATGAAGACGGAAGACTCGTGGAAACATGGCTCCGGACAATCTTCGAAAGTAATGCTAGCATTGTCACAGTTCCGAGGGGACCCTCTTCGAATGTCATGTACCTCAGTGAGTACCTGGCAACATGCACACCAGCAGGATGCAAGGGAACTCAGTGCTTGGGCATGACATTCTTAGCAGGATATGTAACCACGAGCACTATTGTTTAGGATGACCTCGTTCTGTGTTTGTGCCGAGTGTATACGTAAAGTCACATACATGTGGCAATGTCGGTTCTTCGTGACAGTCGCACTGACACCGAAAAACGAGACAAAGAAGCTGTACAGCCAGGCAAATTCGTCTTTTTTTACATGATACATGTATAGTACGCACTCCCGCGTTCTCGCAGAGTGCCCACGATATGAATCAGGACCGGTTTTGGACATCTCGAGATATCTCCGATGAAAATCAGCTATCCATGCATCATTCTGATGAACGTCAGGAACAGCTGGCACTGCTTGCTCTGTAGACCTGCAAACACATAGTTCGAAAAGTCAGTATTGTCATCTCATGCGTGCCTTCCTCTTCTCCTGTGTACTTGCTTTGTAATGCGCAGGCCTTGTCCAGGCTTGTGAAGATGCAATGCAATTGAGCTTTCCCTGTCACTGCTCTCTCTGATCACTCGTAACGCCTCTCAGCAGTACTTTGCATTTTATTTCCTCATGAGTGTACGCATAATGAGGAGTTCCTCCTCCTTCGAAGGAAAGGAGGAACTTCTCCCTACACATAACCCACCTGTGAAGGTAGAGGACACCAAACAGAGCAAGTCTCTACTGAGTCCTGAGTATGCAGCATCTCCCTTGATATCTGGGATCGCCTATTGCTGCGTATCTGCAGCAATGGTTCTTCTGAACAAGTTCGCACTGAGCGGTTTCGATTTCACTTGTCCGAACACGCTGCTATTGCTCCAGTGCTCCACAGCTGTAGTGTTTGTGAAGCTGGCCGAGATTCTGGGCTTCTGGAAGGTGGAGCGGCTTAGATGGGACATTGTGCAGGCACGTAGCAAACCAAATCACGCGATGCAAACCAAACCATGCGAGGTTTTATTGTGTTATCAGTGCCATAGTGTTTATCGTTGACGGCAATCAAGCGTGCAGCGTTTTCTTCCTATGTGTAGTTCGTGCCCCTGAAGCAAGTCGCGTGTTCTGCAGATATGGCTTCCCGTCAACATGCTGTTCGTGATGATGCTAGCGACAGGAGTTTGGTCGCTGCAATTGCTGGGTGTTGGCATGGTCACAATCATGAAGAACTTAACCAACTTGCTCACCATCTCTGGTGATTACATGCTCTACGGGCGCACGTACAACTTGTACGTTTGGATGACACTGGGATTGATCACAGGCTCAGCTGTGGTCGGTGCCAGCACAGACCTGTCATTCACATGGTGGGGCTATACAGCACAGTTACTGAACTGCATATTCACGGCTGGGTATTCACTCGTCCTGCGCGGGGTGATGGACAAGGTACGTGATCACATTGTTTCCTTGAGCAGCATCGCTGAATCTCTGGTTGTTCTGAGCATTTGTGTGACGATTTGTTTATGCCCCTGGCTGCGAGCAAAGCCTTGAAGCATGCCATAGTCATAGAAGTGTCTTTGGACGTCCCTGAAGATCACTTTCGACGTTGTTCTGAGGCCAACAGACGAGCTATACCTCCAATGTTGGAATTCATGGGCTTGGGTGCAGGTGAAGGGAATCCTTGGAGAGGCCATGCCGACGCACTCACAGGTCTACTATAACAATTTATTATCGCTTCCTTTTGTGTGTATTTTGGCAGTGGTGTTCGGAGAGCCTCAAAGGATTGCAACAGACCCTTCTTTCACATCACCCTCATTCCATACTGTTGCAGGCCTGTCTTGCATATTTAGTTTCTCAATTTCGTACTCCACCCTCTGGTTCCTCTCCACCACAACTCCTACAACGTATGGTCTAGTGGGATCATTGAATAAGATTCCTGTGGCTGTCATCGGCATGGTGCTGTTCAAGACAGTGTACTCAACAACGAACATTGCTAGCATAGGAGTGGGCTTGTTGGCGGGGGTACTGTTTGTGAGAGCAAAGCAAGTTTGAAAAGCAGCAGGAATTAATTATGTGATGAGATTTCCTTCAATCTTTTCAAGCTGCACCCATGAACCCCAATGTTTGTAAAGACTGTGTAGCTGGCTTGATCTTCTCAAATATCACCATGAAATTAATCGTTCTTCCGGGTTTCGACAGTGCATGTGCGTTTACATCGACAGGGGTGCGCCTCACAAGCACGAACAGTGCACCACCCTAGGCATCTGAAAACAGCCAACAACGTACTGCAACCAGCAACCAGGGAAAGCCTACCACAAAGTAGGAAACACCAAACGCAATAGAAAAACAAACAGTCTGTCGCAGAGACAGCGCCAAACGCTACACACAAACGCCCCATGTCAGTAGCACAACGGTGAAACTACGCTGCACAGAACTGACGGCCTGACTCCACCTGGAGAGACCACAACAGGAGGATGGCCGTAGGAGGTGGCGGGAGGGGCAAGGGACATGAAGGAGAGGGGGAGCTAGGCGCCAGAGGAAGGAAGGGGGGGCGGCATGCGCTTACATCGACAAAGCATGTCATCATCACCACACAAGCACAACGTTACAAACACCGTTTATAATCATTCTGCCTGGATTGTCCACAAAACTATCGACAGTGGCACAGCAATGGCGCTACAAGATTGTGCAGCATTCGAAGCGTCTGCCCCATGAGCGTCTGCACAGAGCCAGCCAAGGCACAATACGAACCAAAATCCCAACTCAGAGGGCACGACCATAATACCGCACGGGAAAAGCTCTGGGTTGGTGGGGGTGGCGGACTCGAAAGGCAAGGCAGGCGGAGGGGTTGGGAACAAGGGGTGCGACGGGCGTAGGCCAAAAGCGGGACTTGACGGTGCCACAGGACTGACACAACACAGCAGAGAGTGCAGAGGAGACAAGCAAAAAGCTGCAGTGTCAGTGGTGGTACCAGTGGTCGACAGCTTGGTACCCTGACATACCATATGTGGATGTTGCGGAATTGGTAGGTCTGGAATTGGAAGGAGTAATTTTCGGGCCTCGGATCGAACAGTACCGTCCAGTAGAACACTGGGCGGGATCAGGCAGACAGCAGTGCCCCATCTGTATGGATTGTGATACGGTTGATCCAGCAAAAGTGTATGCAGCATGCAATGTGCTCCGGCAACATGTTCTCACATGCTGGTTGGATGAACAGCCCCAGCCAACCTGAGGTGCCATCAGAATCTGAAAGGTGTCGGTGCGTCATGTTCCGAATCCATGACGTTGACGTGGTTTCTGCAGCCACAACTCAAGATCATCGAAGGCCCTTGATCTCAGCCGCGGGCCTGAGGGCACCAGTTGCCTGCGCAGCTGCAGGCCTTCAAGGTGGACATGGAATGCGCCGATGCCATTTCTCTGAGATGCAGGACTGAGACTTGTATCCGGCTTCGTACAGGGGTGTGTTGTGTTCAGCCGCTGTTTTGATGTGACAGAGTCACACTTCTTTCCATGCAAGTAACGAATAGACACCATGTACCATGTATCTATAGTTACATCAACCCTCTGTACAAAAAAGCGCGCCATGCGAGTGCTTGCAAAAGAAAACGTAAAACCATCTCATGGACTGTGATGGGGGGTGTCATCTACCATTCCCATAACATATCATCATACTTCTGCATGCTCCCATGGTCATCGTGCTCGTAGCCATCATTCACCTTGTCAATTCAATTCAAAATATATGCTGCGTGCAGGTGGCATGCACATAATCCGCCACGAACTATTTCGACCCTCTCTTCCTGCGGCAGCTGAGGCCGCTGAACTGTGTCTGCCACAAGGACGTGCTGGTGTCCTGATTGCCCTCAGCTACACTGCTAGGGTTCACGATCATACCCTTCGACGCGTCATGCAATACTGTGCTACAAGAACTATCTATAATTGTGCATTCAGTGGGGCCCTGGGCACCTGCAGGCCCTCCAAGGCACACTCTTGGCTTGTGTGTGGTTGCGGGCTTGCCTCGAAACGTTGCGGCGAGCTTTCTGGCGGCGCCCAGCAGACTTCTGGAGGCGGCAGGGGCCCCTTGTGAGGCTGGCGGTGGGTGCAGTTGCCACCCTGCATTCCAGCAGCTTTTTTGGTTTGAAACTTGTTACGGGTTTGAAATACGTTCAGTGATTACGGGTTTGAAATAGGAGCAGTGTTGTTGTTAAAGATGAAGGAAGCAAGTTGCAGGCACAGCAGCAGGCAGCGGGCCCTGCTCACAGCCCAGTAAGAAAACCAGACAAAGCCGAACTGCAAGTTTAGAGGCCGCCCTGCGCAGATGTATCGACTGCAGGAAAGTCCCGCAAGCTGGAAACAAAGTGAGTGTGCACGCGGAACGAGACGCATGCATGGCAGTGGCAACGGAGCAGTGCAGTCCCCGAGCAGCTGAGGCCATCTGCACATCTACACATGCATGCATGCACAGCCAGTGTGTGCGCGGTGGTGAGGAGGGCAGAAGTGTCTACTGGTGGGAGCTCATCATGTGCGCTCAGGAGCCATGTAGCATGCAACGCCTCTGCCTATAGCAGGACACTGAAGAGAGCAGCGCAAAGAAAGAAGAGCTGGCCAGTGGATCGCTCAACCGGTGGATCGCACACCCCCCTGCCCCCCCCCTCTCCCCCTCCACATGCATGGAGAGGGTGTCACAGGCAGGCAGCAGGCAGCGACATCACATGAACCGCAGCGCATACAACTCCAGAGTGGCACGCCAGGACACAAAAAGCAGGAAGAGTGCGCGGCGCCGCACCTGCTTCGGCGCCCCCCCCCTGCGCAGCAGCTGTGACGCCTATAGCCACACCATGTAGTGACTCACCATCATCACCACCACCACCATCATCATTATTCATGTCTCCGAACGAGGGCCGCTGGTAGCCACCATGGCCACCTGTCGACCCCGCCGCAACATCAACGTCAACTACGTCAATTTCATCATTTTCTTTATCTGGCACCTGCTCATTGCATGGCTTGACCGCGCCGCCGCCTCCGGAGCCCTCCATCGACTCAAGTTCCTCCATGCATGGAGGGTCATATGGAACAGGAGACTCTCCGGGGGAGGGAGCAGACGGCGCTGGCAGAGGGGTCCCAGGGGTGGCTAGCAGTGCACCCTGCTGGGAGCTGCGCAGCTGCAGCATCACCTGTGAGAGGGCACTGTCCAGGTCTGCCAGCTGCCCGCTCAGCACCGCCGTCTCCTCTTCTATGGTGGCCTGCGGAGCCCCCTGTGGCCACTGCGATTCATGCATGCATGGTTCTGTACTGCGTCTACACTTTGGTGCAGCCTCAGGTGCTTGCACGTTGCTACTACTGCCCGCTTTGCTTGCGCACAACCCTGCCGGGAGCTCGGAATGTTCTTCCTCTGTCGAGGCTTCAGGAATCGCCGTGAATGCATGCTGCTGGGGCAATGTTGTGCGGGGGGACGTTGTGGCATCTGCCGCGGACTCAAACAACGGCGCATGCATGTGGCGCTCATGCTGTGCAATGTGAACGTGAGCTGCAGATGCATGCTGGGCAGGCATGGAGCACCGCACGTCCTCGTCAGGTGCACCTTCCACCTCAGGGTTTGTGCGAGGGTTCACCGGAGGGGGGCCTGATGGGGGGCTCAGTGCATGTGGGGCGGGGTGAGGGGGCGCTGAGTCAGCATGCATGACGACGCCAGAAGCAACATGCTGCACAGTTTGCACTTGTGCTGAGGCCTCAGAGGCGACGTCGCCTCCATGCGGGGTGGCGGGGGTGGTGCTATGCATGGAGAGGTAGTCGAGGGGGGGTGGGGGGCTGTGGGGGTGCCCGCCCACCTGACCAGACTCCGCATCAGTGGCATGCCAACGCGTTGTGGTGCCAGCGGCGCTGCCCTGCTGCTGCTGCTTCGGTGTTGCAGCAGATTCTTGCTCGTGTGGCAGCGGAAGGTGCAGGTGCGAACACAGGTGTGAACTGAGGTGTGCGCCAGTGGGAGGCAGGCTGCCACGCTGGGAGCACACATCATTATTCTGCGCTGCTGCTGCAACCGGATGTGCATGAGAGGGATGCATGCAGGTGTCGAGGGAAATATGCGGCGGCAGCATGGGGGGCTGAGCAGCGCAGTGGTCTGGGGGGGGTGCAGCCTGCTTACATGCAGCGTCGTTGCCGGCCATGCATTCGATGGCATCGAATGTGCTTGATTCAGTCATGGACATGTGCAATTCTGCGGCACATGTTGCATGCTGCGCCTGAAGCGCATGCTGTGCCGGCGCGGCGGCAGCTGGCCCGGCAGTTGTGGCGGTGACTGGTGGCTGGTGGTGGGTGCCGCCTGCTGGCCCATACGACAGCACTTGTGGCAGTGGCAAGGAGGAGCCTGGCGCAGGGTGGGCATGCATGCATGACAGAGAGGCGTCGTCAGCGGCGGCGGCTGAGCCGCAGTGCTCCTCTGTGGCCGCAACACTGGCGCGATGTGCTTCTGCAGTGAGCATGGTGCGGGCAGCTCCAGGGTTGGAAATCTCGCCAGGCGAGGTGCCGTCTGCATGCATATCACTGTCAATTAAACCTTTCAAGCGCGGTCAGTCAGGTGATCAAGTGGCAACAGGCCGGGGCGGGGGGGGGGAGTGGCTGGAGGGCACCGGGGTGGCTGACCCCACTGCGAAGCAGACACTGCCGCAGCGCGCGGTCCTCACTGGCGATGGAGAGCGGCGCAGCGTGGGTGTGCAACCAACGTTTGATCGCTGCCTCGCAGCTGCTACCCCTGACTGCACAGGGAAGGCCGTGCAACACTTACATGCATCCCGCTTCAAACACGAACACTGTTTTGTTTAGTATGCAATGCAGGCACTGTGTTTCACACTCCATGCAAGGGCCGCACCAGTCGCAGGACCTGCAGGTTCATCTCCACTGCTTGCATGATATGCGAGCACATGTCCAGAGTGATTCTTGCTGTGGTCCAACTCGCAGGGACCACCGTCGCCGGCGAGTGGCCATAGGGGCTGCTGGTGTTCATCGAGAGCTCCGGTACTGTGCGGCACAGCACAGCTTGTCACGTCCTGTGCCTCTGCGGTTTGCGTGGCCACAGGTGGCTGCAAAGAGCAGTCCACCACGTCACATGGTTGTGAACCACCTTGCGAAGTAGCGGCAAGCGTGTCGGGGACAGCTGCACCTCCAGGAGGGGGCTGGGACTGTGGGTCAGGCCCCACTGGCGGTGGGTGGATGGCATGCATGTGTGCAGCCTCACGAGCGCACGGCAACTCGGCGCTTATGTCCATGTGCACCAGCTGGGAGTCCATGAGGGGGAAGCTGCCGCGCGCGTGTGCGGAGAGTTCCACGGAGCTGCATGCCCCCTTGTGCTGATAATTTAAATGGTCATGATCGGTGCCATTGTGCGCTTCGATGCACGCGCGTGGCGGGGGTTGCTGGTGTTGTGCCCCCTTTTCCTCCGGCTGCATGCGTGCGGCAGCCACGCCGACAGGGTGGCTGAATGCATGGGCGTTGTCAGGAGGGGGCACAGGGAGCTGTGCAGCGTTGGACATGTTCGAATGCATGGGGTCAGAAGCGGGGTGCCATGGCATGCATGGGAGTGGGAGGGGGGGCTGCGGCGCAAACGTGGTGGTCTTGGCGGCTGCAGGGGCATCGAAGGCGGAGGTGGAAGGGGCGGCAGGTTCAGGGTACTGTGGCATGCTGCTGCGCGCAGAGGGGGCTGCTGCGGTGGTGGGTGCCCCTGGCCCCTGCGGGAGTGCAAAGTCAGGCTCGACAGGAACCCCCCTTGAAGGGGGGGCCGCCAAAGGAGCACTGGTAGTGTGTGCGAGCTGCGCAGAGTGCAGCTGCAAGAGGCTTGCATCCCCCACTGGAGCAGCCACATAGGTGGGCGGGGGAGGTGTGTTGCCCGGGGGTGGGTCACGGCTGTTGATCTGTTGTAGCCTTCTGGATGCTTCTGCTTCTGCGGCTGCTTCTGGAAACTCGGTGGACCAATTATCAATACGCTGAGCGTATGAAGCACTGCTTGCATGGCCTGCATGAGTAGGCATGACTCGGGCAGGCTTCACAGGAGCTGGGGGTGGTACGCGCTCGACGCACGGCGGCCCAGCCGTATGCATGATGGAGAAGGGATGAGCAGCCGTCACAGGCGTGCGCTGCAATGCTGAGTCAGCCCGATCAGCAGCGGTCAGCAGCTCAGCACTTCCATGCATGCAAGGGGGGTATGTGGTTGCGCTTAGCGATGTTGCTTCGTGTGCATGCATGTGTGCGGCAGGCTGGAATGCCGCCTGCTCAGGTTGGGACATGGGCTGTGGCATGCATTCGCGCGCCGAAAGTCCTGGTAAGCTGTGCCAGGGTTCGACCTGCTGCTGCTGCGCACACAGTGGCCGCTCAGTGAGTGGAGGTGCTGCAGCGGCAGCTGCTGCGCCGGGAAAGACTCTTGTGACGGCTGCGGTGTTCCATGCACCAATACCATGCATGTCATGCATGCGCTCGAGGGGGGAGGCGCTGTGGGGAGGGCCTCCTCGCACAGCTGTGCGGTCTGCAGACTCCTGCAGTTGTGCCGCTGGGGAAGGAACAGTGACGAGGGTGGAATTGACCCTGTCTGTAGCATGCATTGGCTGCATGCATTGCGACTTGTATGCAGCTGCAGAATCGTATGTGTTGCGGTGAGAAGTGTGTGGTGGCACCAGCTGCAGGGGGGGGTCGGGCTCATGGGGGGCTGAGTTGGGGGCTCTGGTTGGGAATCGAATGTGGCTGAGGTGCAGCTGAGGTGTATACAGAGACTGGTGTGCTGCAACGGCATGCTGTGCCACCTTGGCAGAGTGCGGTATCTGAGCTGTGGCCGTTGTCGTTGCTGCAGTAGCATGTGCATGCATGTCATGCGCATGCTGTGCATGCATTGCAGACTGAGCAGCATCGGCATGATGATGCTGCTCGTTTGACGCGTCAAGTGTACTGTACTGTTGTGCATGCTGTGTGCTGTGAGCACCATGCATGTGCGGAGCCTCATGCCCACGGCCGGCTGGTGGAGCGGCTGTCATCATGCCTCCATGCATACTGCTGGCATTATTGTTCTGGCGAGTTTTTGGAATCCTCGCTCCATCTTCATCATGCATGCAGGCAGCATCTGACTGTGCATGCACAGTATGCACATTAGAAGAGTCTTGAAAAGGACGAGCAGGCGCAACTGGCTGTGGCGAACGAACACGCCTGACTCCTGGGTGGCTACGGGCGGTGTGGAACTCTTGTTTGCTGTGGCTACCAGGCCAACCAAGCGAGGCCCGGTGGGGGGCTGCAGCAGGCCGGGTGTCGCAATCATGCGATGTGTCAGACAGAGGGCGATGCTGTGCCGCATGCACACCACTGCCAGCCTCTGCGCCATGACTTGTGGCCACAGGTGCTTGTGCAACTGCTGAAGAGCTGCGACCCGCAGTCTGAAGCTGTGCTTGAGGTTGGACAGCTGCTGTTGGACATCTGTCGGTGCCAGTGGAGGCCCCCGTGCTGCTGGTACGATGCGCAGACGCTTTGTGCGCTGGGGCTGGGCATGCTGCGGAGCCGCCGACTGGAGCAGTTGCCCCTTGCTGTTGCCCGCGCACATTCCCAAGCTCGCGGTCGCAGCTGTACTCATTTATTGATGTGGCTACAGGTGGCTGCGGTGGAGCCTTGCGCGTAGGGTTGCCTGCTTGTGCAAAGCGGGAGGACACGATGTCGAGGGGAACCCCCATGCTGCGCGCTGCGTGGCGTAGGTGGCGCTCCTCGTCAGAGTCCGAGTCTTCTTCATCTTGATCGCTTTTGCATGCATTTTGTGTATGCGTGTTATGCGGATGCTGGTTCTTGCGGTGGAGGCTTGGCGTTGTGGTTTCATGCATGAGATCGCAGGTGTTAGTCTCCCTGATGTGGCCTGCATGCATGAACCTCAAACCGTCATAACGTTTGAAGCTTTTATATCGGAACTTGGCAGTTCTCTCACTGAGTCCTGAGAGAATCTCGTCTGATGAGATGAGACACGTCTCATCTCTAGACAGCATGCCCGTCATGCATAACCAAAAGAAGCGAGAAAGCACAAACAGGTTGTCACCATCATCAGTGGGGTGAGGCCTCATGAGGGGCTGGGGGTGCACACCACTCCACTGCCCTCCTTTCCCATGCGTTGTAGTCTGGTGCTGGGCCCATGCGAATGAATCATCCGAGTCAGACCACTCATCCCCCGGTGCATGCTGCTGATGCATGTGATCATGCGACACCCGCACATGATCCATCTTTTCATTGCACACCTCTGGTTGCTGCATACGGGCAGACAATGCATGCCTGTGATGCAAACTATCAAACTGATGCGACAGTCGCTGGAATTCGTCCTTCAGACAACATTCCGGATCCTTCCGAGATGATGAATCCATGTGCGGCATTTGCTTTGAGGCCTCCGAGCGTACTGAGCCATGGTATGCATGGGAGTCATGCATGTGCTCCTCCAAAACGGCGCTCTGCTCGTGAGCCTGCACGCTATGCTGCCCAGTTCCAGACACATGGGAGCCAGAAACATAGCCGTGGCGCTCAGCAGCCTTGGTGTTGACGAAGGCAGCGGCAGTGTGCTGGGGCATGCTGCCGACTGCCCCAGAACGGCGGAAGACGCTAGAAAGTTCTGCGTCTGCAAAGTACACACCAAACATTGAGAACTCCTCGTGACCTTGCCTTCCATACACAGTACAGCGCAGGCTTACTGAACATAACTACGCGTAACTACGTTACGCCCCCCCCCCCCCCCGTGAAAACGGAAAGGCACAACACCTCCGCAACGTTGTCTCCCTGCTAATCTCGATGAACATGGTTAAGATATCAATGCTGCGAGCAAAATGCATGCACACGTAGATGAGATGATGGAGTAGTCCGTGCAACCCAGTACCGCACAACATGCATGCACGCAGCTGTACACTCAGCAGCCAGGCACCACCCGAGGCAATATGGCACAGCAAGCCACGCAGAGGAGCAGGCGCGCACCAGAGCAGCTGCTGGCTGTGGAGGAACCTCGCCCCCCAGCTGCTGTGCCGCCACCACGCTGCGAACCACGGCGCCGCGACTCCACCCCCGGCCCCTGCTGCAGAGCCTCCCGTGTAGACGCCGCGTCCCAACTGCCAAAGCCCCGATCAGTGGGTCTCTGGGAGGGGGGGGAGCAAGGGGGCTGGCTGCATGCCCCCCCCTCAGCCTCACCCACACCTCGAGTTTCACAAGATGCTCTACAAGGGCCTGGATCAGCGCGCCTCTGTTCCTGATCTTGCCGCGCCAACGACCCCTTCCTGTGCACACCCCCTCCCACATCCTGAATATCATCAGAAGGCCTCTGGTGCTTGTCGTTGCTGCTGTTGCTGCTGCTGCTGCCGTTGTTGTTGTGGTGGTCGTGGTGGGAACTGTTCCCTTGTGCTGTAGCGACACCACCTGCACCATGCATGCTGTGAGTGCATTGCCGCATGCATAGACAACCGTTTTTCTGGCCATGCATGGCTCGCACGTTGTAGCTCGCTCTGTGCGGCATGGCGGAAAACTCCGCTAGACCCTGGATCTGTGAACCTTCCAGAAGCTGCCATGTCTGCGAGAAGATGGCGGCCCGCAGAAGAAAAGCACGCTGCGGCGGCTGCTCCTGGATCGGTAACTCTTCCAAAAGCTTCTGCTGTGTATACCTGCGCTGCATGCTGTGCTGCTATGCATGCATCAGCAGCCGGAGCAGCTGGTGATGTGTCCCGCTGCACAGCCTGAGCCGGGGCTGCTGCGGAAGGTTCTGCGACCCTTCCAAACGCTTCGGCGGGGGATCCTCGGCGGGCGATCTTGTCGGCCTCCCGCAATGCGGCTAGAAGGGCATTTCGCTCGCGGCGCGTACGCTGTAGAGCAGCATCTTTGCTCTCGAGTTGAGCTTGCAGACTGCCCACCTCCTGCTCGTGTGAGGCCTCCAACATGGAGCGTGCCTTCGCTGCCTGCATGGTCCCAGCCTGGAGTTAACAGCAAGTCGCTAGGCATGCTCGGGACGCGAGAACTCGCACTGGAGCAAGCCATCGTTGCGCTGCGCTGTGCGTGCTGCGCCGATGTGTGTAGCAAAGCGTTCACCGAGATACAAAACCTGAAGTTGTGAAGTGAGGATGTGTGTGCACGCATGGGATGTGAGCATGAACGACGCACTTGTTCCTCTGCCTCCCGCAGAGCGCTCTCAGCACGCTCCGCAGCACACAGCGCCTCGGACTCACGCGCCAGAGCGGCCGCTACCTTCTCCGTGCACTCCCGCATCGCAGCGCTCTCAGCACGCCGAGCTGCGGCAGCGTCGGCGGCGGCCGCCGCCGCGGCTTCCGCCGCGTCGCGGCGTGCCTCAGCAGCGTCTGCTGCAGCAGCGGCGGCGGTTGCGGCGGCGGCCTGCTGTGCGGCGGTAGCGGCGTGCACGCTGTCAACCCGTGCGGCCTCCAGCTCCTGCAGAGCGCCACACTTGCACGAGAAAAACACAACAGTGAAAGATGCAGAACTAAAAGAAGAAGCACATATTCGCTTCATGAGTTCTAAATCAAGGAACTTCTCTCAATCGTATTGCAACTTCCCGCTCGGTGCCGGAAACTCCACTGCGATGTGGTTTCATGGGGATGTCACAGCCGCACCTTGCACTTGGCCTGCAGCTCGTCTTCTGCACTCATGTGCTGCTGCAGCATGCTGTTGAGGGAGGAGGTCTCCTGCTTGTACTGCAGCACCTTGCTGCACACACCACACGCCTTCAGAGAAGGATATAATCTGCTTTTCTAGCACTGCTTGCTGCAAGAGTCAAAATCTGGTTCTGATTATTGTCCTCCATTTATGTGCACGCAAGTGACAGGCAAGCCGAGTGGGGCAAGCCAGGCGCTGACATACCCCACAGTTGTGCGGAACACAGCCGTATCAGAATGCATGCAAGTGTTCACAGTCCGAGAAAGTGCGATCGTCTTGCTTCTCCACCGATTCAGATTTCCCATTCACACAGCACAGGTCCATGCGTATGTACTGCATCTAAAAGGCAACATAGGTTACTCTTTGCGGGGGGTGGGGTTGAAACGGAACAGTGCCATGCCTGCGTTTCACTCCAAAGTACCCAAAGAACAAAGGAGGCAGCCGCAATCTCTTCGTCACATTCCGGAGCAGCAGGGCAAACAACATATGGAATCAGGGATGCTGCTTCCCTGGGCGACAAAACAAGTGGTAGGTACGCCGGTACAGCTGAAAAGCGGCGCACTGGGAGAGGGCGGCCACAGCTGCATGGCTGCGCGAGCACACCGCCGCAAAGTGGCGTAGGCGGCCTTCCACAGAAGCTTGCCACTGCTCTGCGTCGCAGGCCACCTGCGCCACGGCTTCGCTCAGCATGCTGCGCAAGCGCCCTTCCAGTGCTGATGCAGCGGCGCTCGTGGTGGCCTCCTGCGCGGCGAGCGCTTGCTGTGTGGCATCTCTGGCGGCCTCACGTTCCGCCCTGGCCGCCTCAGCCACCTGCTGCTCCACCTGCAGCACAGGCCCCTATGTTGTCGCTTTCTGATGCAGTTACACTTCACTTGTAGTATATAAACCAGTGTTGCACATCATTACGTTTAGGGCCGAAAACGTAATGAAATTACGCGTAATTACGTCTGATACGTATTTACGCAATACGTAACACGTGCATAGGAAATCGCGACTGTCACCCAGCAGCCTAACGCGCAGCATCATCGCGTCATGTTTGCTCTCTGAAGCGTAACGTAATTACGCGTAATTACATTAAATACGTAATCACGCAATACCTAACAAGTGCAACACTGATATAAACCGCAACATATAGCAACTGCAGTGCGTCTCCTTCCCCCCTATCCCCCTCGTCCTCCACATGCAACATTCTTGAACCAGACTACTCGTCCTCTGAACTGTTCGATGTGGGCGTATTGTGACTGTTGCTCACAAAGCTTCCAGTGCTATGCACACGTCTCAGGCCCCCCACGTGTACTGTGCAACGGCGTGTTGTGGCTGTGTGCAGCGTGCTGTGGTGTTCGCGAAACCATGCATTCTTCCTCAAAAGCAATTACCGAAAGAGGGCGAGGAACCGAAACCTGCAGACACCAAAAGAACGATATCAGGAACATAAATGTGGCTGAAGGTACCTGCTGCGAGGCGGACGCCTTGACGCGTTGCAGGCTCGCCAGAAGCCTCTCCCTGTCCTCCAGCAGCATGCCCATCTCCTTCTGCAGCACCTGCTGCGCCACGCTGTGCTGCGCTGTGCAGCGCATGTCCCCTGTGACTGCGGAGCACACAGATGCAGTGGCCTGTGAAGACACAACAAGGGTGTCGACATGTGTGCTGGAGTGGCTACAGGTGCTTTCAGGCCGGGACATCTGCGCGGCGGACGGAGATGGAGACTGCGGATACATATGGTGCAACATCGGGATGGAGCAAGGCTGGCAGGGAGTGCTGCGGAGGGCCTCATCAGCTGTAGATGCCACTTCAGGCGCGGCTTGCAAGCGGGTGGCAAAGGACAGCCTTTGAACTGCACCACATGAGTAACGGTGCTTGATACGACTCATGTCATACATCATCTGAGTGTTCCACAGAGTGACTCATAGTTTCATAGAGTGACTCATAGTTTCATGGAGTGACTCGTATCATAGATCACGAGCTGGCGAAGGATCTCAGCAGTGACCCAGACACCAACCTACAGGAAGCAGCAGCACATACAGTCCCCCCCCCCCCCCGCCGCAGATCAGATACCTGGCAGAAAACCAATCCAACTATATCCTACATTCTTGGCATCACAACATGGCAATTCTTTGTCATTGATGCATGCCGTACATGCACTGCAAGAAAGGAGCGTGCCTGCGAAGCCCAAACGTGTAGAAAACTCATCCAACTTGCCAGACACAGCGGCGAAGCTGCCCTCAACGGCACTAACACCACTCATGAACTTCCTGCTAGCCGCGGCGGTCTCCTGTAGGGTGCTGTTGGCGGCTGCAGCGCGCGCTTCGGCGGACTGCGCACGCAGGAGGGCGGTGGCCTGCGTCGCTGCTGCGCGCTGCGCACGCTTCTCGCAGTCCAGAAGTTTCTCCTGCAGCTGCACAGCGTTGTCCTCTGCCGCCTGCAGCAATGTCGGCCCTCTGACCACCAGCCTTTACAGAACCAGGGCTGGTGCTGTCGCACACTTGCTAGCGTGTGGAACGGTTTACCCAACTCAACAGTTCCCAACTGATAGTACGATTTAGTAGCATACATGGCGATGATCTTGAGGAGCATCACACACAACAGCACACCCCCTTCTCGCATCCTGTGAGTATATTCACATTACATCACATTGAGCTATGTGTCCAATTTCATTGCGCTTGGCCCAACTTCGTTGCTTGATCGCGAGTATTACCTTGATTGGTAACCTAACACATAGGCTCAAACACCAATACACACAGTGGCACGGCACGAATGCAACACCGTATGTTGCTGCATGCACCCAATGATGCAACCTGAACTGATTGCTGTCACAGAACACTAGAGCACTTGAACCTCTCCAGAGCGCTCTTGAAGTGCTGTCAAGTGACTCAGTGGCGGGAAATACCACCCAAAGCTCTACAGCTAGGTACCTTGGCATGCAGCCGTTCTGGATATCTTGCCAGTATTTCTCAGGTGGCGGACAGAGAAACTCGGCGGGCCTGTAGAGAACTGATATCAACTGTGCAAATCAACTGTGCAAAAAATGAGAAAACTGAGTGGTAAGGGTGTGCATACAGCAGCAAACTGAGTGTGCGGCAAGCCTGAAAGGCAATGAAAGGGCAAGAACCTAACAAGCATGGCATGCAAGATCAAACTAAGCAGCGCACCACTTGGGCAGCTTTTGCATGCTTGACCATGTCTTCGAGTGCGACCCTCTGCCGTTGAATTGCCGCTGCAGCCTCCTTGGTTTCTAGCTGAGCGCGCAGGCGCAGCTCGTACTGTCGCAGGGTCTCTTGTCGCCAGCGGGGCAGCATCGCAGCTACCTCTGGCCTCTCCTCCTTGGCCCTGGACGCCAGACCCAGCAGCTGCTGCTCCTGGATGCTGACGATGTTTTCAAGTGCCTCCACCTGCAGCCACACATAAGGTTATATTTGTGCAGTTGAGCGATGTGCCGTTGAGATATGCGTTTTGACGCTCGCCAGCTGCTTCATGCTGGTGCATAAGCATGCATTGGACATTCACCACCTACCACCGACGTCGGCTTGCTGCATGATCATGTGCTCTGCCTGGCGCTATCATCAGCATGCTGCATGCAAGCATGTGAGTATAGCAGCAATCAACAACTGTAGCCATGCCAAACTTCGAGCTTCATGAGTGATTCGGTGGGAACATGTCGTGTCTTTGTTTGGTGTCTATAATATAAGTTGGATACATAGCATATATATCATATATAGCGCCAGTACTGTCGCTTTTGAGGCTTAAAGGGGACAACGTGGCAGTCACTGAAGCCGTAACTTGTCACAGTCACTGCTGGCATATACAACTGGGGTGCAGCATAGCACGCTCTCAGGAGCAGTGGAAGGGGAGTAGATACCGGCCTTGCACAGCGCCACACACACTCTTTCGGCTGGTTCCAAGTCATGAAGATTACATGCACGCACGTGAGTTAGTGTTAAGAACATAGAATGTGGCTTGGAACGTGACTCAGACAGCAGCTTGGTGAGCAGTCGCACCCGCTGCTGGTACAACGCGGCCTCTGATGTGGGCGCAGGCGGCACGGCCCCGAGAGCATGGCCAGATCCATGGCCAGCAAAGCTACCACCGGATGATTGCATGATCAGTCGGTGCTCTTGTTTTGGCATCGGTTCCGGTTGGTCATCCACTTCAAGGGCAAGCTCGGGTGGGGGGCGGTGTGTGGACTGGGGGTGCACATGCATGAAGGGTTCCACGCTGCGGCCGGGCAGCATACTGCTTTCCCCTCCTGCCTCGTGCCGCGCTTCCATGCTTCTGTGAAAGGCGGCCAGCGACATGCTTCCGGCTGATGTATCTAGGGCATAGCAGTTGTGCTGCAACACAACCCTAGCTGACGCTACAAGATGAAGGAATCTCATGACATGTTGACAAATCTCTTGGAACTACATCTCAGCACTTGAGATTCTTCATAAGAGCCTAAGACACGTTGCAGGCCCTAGCAGCACATGAAAGGCAGCGATGAAAGTGTGGCAGATTCTCGATTGATCTCACCTGCTCTGTACTCTGCCTGCAAGACAGATCATGTTCATCGCCTGGATCTTGATAGGCCCCATGGTCTATCGATGGAGATTGAGTTTGTTGATGAAATCCACAGGAGTCGCTGGAACGTGCTGGTGAGGTCTTGGGTGGCGGCAACACACCACGTGGAGGGGCAGATTTCGATCGACGTTGAATTTCATGCTGAAGCAAACCAGTACTTGGAGGCACTGAAGCCGCACAGTCGCGATTGAATCGCTTCCACTGCTGCATGGATGACTCTCTGACGTGTGGAGCTGCACTGCATGCCCTTTCTGAGGCTGCTTTGTTTGCTCCACCTGGCCAAGTTGTGTCAATTGGAGGATAGTCAGAGGCACTAGTCTGGAGCTCGTGACCACCATCATGCTGAAGAACTCTGGCTGCCTGTTCGTGATTCTGTATACTTGGAGCTGCGAAAGCACTGGGATGGTTGTGCTCCCTGATGTGCTGCTGCACTTCGAGCCCAGGCTCCGATTCAGGATTGCAGTTTCCAAATCTAGTCTTTGGTGGACCAAACCCGACAACTATAGGCCTTTCCAGGGGAGTACGTGAGAACAGAGCCTCATCGTCATCTGAGCTGGGCGCTTTGCGACATTCACGAGAACTGGCAGCTGAGCGAGAGCGTTGAGGTGGTGCATTTAATACATTCTGCGTCAAACATATACCAATTCAACGTTGTGAAGCTGTTGCAGTCGCATGTGCAGAAGGGAAGAAACCGAACAGTCGGGAGGAGCAGCAGTAAACATTCAATGCACGCACCAAATAAACAAAATCAGCAGGCAGGCATAGGTACTCACCCGTGCACGAGTTGGAGACTCTGAGATTGAATGGCGCATCATCTGGCACTGTGTTCTGCTCGCAAAATGTAGCCTCGAAGAGGACACTCGCGAGTCAGCGTGCTGGAATCTTCAATTCATGTATGCCATGAGCTTGGGCATCAATTCTTCAGGAATAGACACCGTGCTGCTGGACAGAATAGCTCAGGGCCGGTTGGATTACAAACCCGGAAGAGCCTGCAAGGCTGAGACACTAGCTACAACCTTAGCAAACAGTATGTCTAGAGTATAGACACGTGAGCAACTGGTGCATGTTCCCGGAAATATGGAAACGATGCAAATGCCTGTGTGAAGGTTTGACGAGCATTCATGTATGCGTATCTGGCGAAAAGGACGACTTACAAATATGCCACAATTGAAGGATTGGAGATCTGCCCAGGGGAAAGGGGGCATTTTTTAGTGCTTGTACATGATGCGCCTGGCGTGCCATGTTTTAAATTCTATAGATCTGGTCACACTCTCAACCGTCTATGCAAAAAGATGGGCGCTTCTCGGATGCCACATGTAGATTCCCCATTCACATGGTGCGAGGAAGTATGGTAGATATCCCGGTAGATACGCGGCTGTGTCCTGTAGTTAACGATTGCGTGTCCGTGAAGCAGACACTGCATGAATGTGTGCAATCTGCTGGGTGTGACCAGGCTTTCTGGTACGCAGTGAACAGAGGAATCATCCAAGTACTCAAGATTATGCTGTTCGAATTCTGCTGCTTATAATTACGACGGGCTCCAAGACTTGCTGGGGGGAAATTCCACGACTGAGGGTTGGTTTGCTGAGGACTACAGGGATAGCACAAGCTGCACTTTTGCAACCGAGATTTAGGCAGCCACTTTGCCCCTGTCAGTTTCAAGTCTGGCTTCTTAGTAGCGCACGGAGATGACGGCGCTGAGAAAAAATGGCATCAGATAGTACAGCTGTACACATCTGAGGTGCTCAGTCCGCATCAACAGCAAAATCCATGTCATGCTAAAACAAAGGCCGTTTGAAAGGCTTGTATTGTGGGAGGAATGATTGTATCAACATTGTTGATTGATTCAACAAGAAATTGGAAAGCGAGAAAACACATGAACCAGAACAGCAGCACCGAAAATAGATGCGCCCGCCACCCCCCTCCCACCAAAAACTCTGGCACATGTATGCCACCTCCACACACAGCTCTGGCGCACGTATCCCAGTGCCGCAGCTACGCTCTGACGCACGCATCATACTGCCACATACCTGCTGGCACGCGCTGGCACACACATCCAACATATACAGCTCTAGCGAAAGTGAGAAAAGGCCCAGGGCTGGGGTGTACGAAAAACAGCTCATCGGGAACCACGCCTTACCCAAGAAGGGCTTCTACCTCAGCACCCCCAAATGAAGGTGTTTGTGGCAGCACTGCACAGAGAATCAGCCAAAGCAGCTGTACAGGATCCATCGGGACCCAGCGAGACCGGTAGAGGGCTTACAAGCTACCCAGGCAACCAGCAGACGCCCCCAGCCCCTCCCTTACCTCGACTATGCCCTACCATCCAAGCCGGACGGAATAGGTCCGGAGTGAATACTTAAAGTCCTGGTTTGGAACTGGGAGCTGCAAAGTTTGGCCTTTGACCATGTCGCTGTATAAATATCACTCTCACATAAAATTTGCACTAGTATAAAATCTGTTGATGCAATTACTTAGTATGAAGAACCCAAGAACGTGCCTTTGCATACTCTGCATTGTATCACGGAGTCTTTGCTTCATTGTTTGTGGTGTGCTCACGTGGTTAATCTGAATATCTGTTCAAACCAGTTGCTTTACGCTTCAGTGGCGAACATCTATAGGATTGTTGTAACACAGAACACTCATGCACATGGCTGAAAAGTTGCTATTTTATTTCACACCATGACAGGCTGCCCTGGATTGCTGTGCTGCACAGGGTGACGGTGAACCGGCGTTCACGGCGTGCAGAATTCCGAGCATGCAACCACTTGCATGCTCGGATGAATTCATTGCCTCACTCAGCTGAGCTCAGGCACGCAACAAGAATGCCTATAGCTCACAGCCAATGGTGCATCTGAGCTGGAAACATCGCAAACCTGGTGCTGTACTGGGTGTCTTGTGTTTGGTAGTGTGCGCGTGCGGGGTGAAATCTAGGCGCAGCATCGCCACGGCACTTGAGCTCCCGCACCTGTTATTCGTTATTCAGCTGAATGGTTGCAATGAATCGCTTGACTACGCTTTCCAACGCACGGCCTCGTGTGCATATTAGGACGAGGCTGCCATTCCTGTCTCCATCTTCCAGGGTACTCACTGCAAAAGCAGGCATCGCCGAGGACCCTCCTGATCCAGGTAACGACCCAATTGTTTGATTAATGCTGTGTCCTCGTTCACAGTGCTGCGCGTGCAGCACCACACTGATCTCAGGGCGTTTGTGCAGTGCCCAATTCTGATGCGATTCCCGAGTCCCCAAGCGATCCTAGCCGAGACTTCATGATAGCTCTGGATAGAAGATTGGGTGACAAAGCTCTCCCGGGTATTGGTGCGCTTCTGAACGCTTGCTGAAGACCAAGGAGAGGGTTTCTCGGACAGCTGCTGTCTGCCCTCACATCTCAGCTTTCCTACAGCTAGTATTCGCGCTTTAGACAGGAGCTAGGTGCATTCGCATACTGAGGCTCCTAGAAATCCCCCTGCGTGGACACATCATGCAGCAGTTGTCTTAGCACTGCGTGCGAGGTTGCTGCAGCGAACTAGGCGGATGCGAGGTTGTCAGCGTACTCTGCGGCAGTATCTGCTCAAGGTGTCCCGCACCGCGTATATCAATCAAAATTACGATTTGTACTGTGCCTGGGCTCTAAACTGTGTCTCTGCGGGCTGACAGTGCAGATAGCTGACCCCAGTGTGCGCAGGGCGAACCACACTATGCACGCGAATTGCACCATGTCTATACAGGGCGATCACCCGAACACAATGCTTAATATTAGTAAATAACCATGCTCCTGGCGCGTGCAGATGAACCAGATCTGTCGTCCCAAAATCCTCAAGACTCCCTCAGAACTCCCGCGCGTACGTTCTCCGAAGCGTTGGGCAGAAGAATCTCACGATCCGCCGAGGATGATATTGAACCCAAGGTCGAGAGTTTGCTGACTGATTCCATGGGCCGCAAGCCTCCAGTCCCCCAGCCCATTGACATTCCCAAGAGCAGCAAGAATCCTCCTGCCATCGTGGGCATGAGGCCTAGGAACGAACTCAAGTATGATCTTTCCAAGGAAAGGTATCGGGAATATCGCCGTGTGGTGTTTGACTTTGACTACTGGGCCAATGCCCGCTCCAACTCAAGGTTCTTCTTCAACCTTCTCACTCTCCCTGCTTCCCGCATCATCAAGGACATCTTCCCAGCCACCCTATTCGTCACCCTTTGGGCAGCACTCATCGTCGCGGATGTCCCTCAGACGATCTTTGGGGCCTTGAACATCTCCTTCCCCGCCTGGCTCGCTGTGCGCCCCTCCCCATGCCCCACCTACACAACACTAAACACTCAACGCTAACCCCTACCTATCGCACGTCACCTATTACACTATCAGCCAACCCATAGCATTGCGTGTACCTGCGCCGTAACCGCTGCCAACTCACAGCTGCGAACCACCTAACCCTGCGTGCTAGTGGCTACCAGCGCGCCCTACACTGCGCCCCTGCTACAAGTGCCAACCTCTCTGCCTTCAGCCGCCAGCTCCACTGCAGCTGCAAACTTTGGCGTGTCAGCGCAGGAGGGGACCAAAGTCTCGGATGCACCGGCAACCGTCACAGGTTCAATCCTGGTTGTGCTGGTGACGTTCCGCACAAATAACGCGTACCTAAGGTTTGACGAGGCGCGCAAGATGTGGGGGCTGCTGCTGAACCGCAGCCGAGACATCGTGAGGCAGTGTGTGTCCTTCTTTCCCGAGGCGCAGATGCAGCGGAAAGCGACGTTTGCGCGCTGGACGATCGCGCTGAGTCAGAGCCTGAAGTGTCACCTGAGACCTGGCTACGCAGAAGATCTTCAGAAGGACCTTGGGGCTGTGCTGTGCAAGGAAGAGATGGAGCTGTTGATGACTGCTGATCACAAGGTGTGCTCTTATTGTTGTTCTTCTTCTTCTGCTCTTCTTATTGTTCTTCTTCTTCTTCTTCTGAAGTACGCACTCCTGAGAAGTGCGCAGTGTCCGGAATCCGGATATCATGTGCCTAGTCTTCTGACTTCTGAAGAGGTCTGTCCCTTGATAGTTCTGAACAGTGGCAACTGTATGCTCCCCAGCATGAACTCTCTATGGTGTCGCGCTCCTCAATCTCCTGCGTGGTCTGAAAACATATCGTGTAGTGGTAGATGGTCGCGTGTTATTCGGGCTGCTGCCATTTCTTTGCCTTTCAGGTTTGTAAAGCACAGATGCTCACGTTGCAGAAAAAGTTAAATTCTAAAGACAGGAAAGAGTTTAAAAGAGAAGTGTCTAGTTCTAGCTCTGTCGCTTGCTGTGCTGTCCAAGTTCCTTCTTTGAACCCCCAGAGTCCTACTTCTCAATTGTACCAGAACTTTGTTGCTCCCTACTTCTGCTAGTACACAATGATTTTCGTTCTGGAAGTCCTGCGATGTTACAGCATCAGACAGGCACCTGATGTCGCTGCTCGTTGACATCCTAGTTCTCAGCACAACCACAATCAGCCTCACACGCGCCTGGCCCAGCCACCAAGCAGCCACCCGCCAGCGCACAAACTTCACAGTGCGCACTTCATAGTGAGTCTTTCACAGCCACCGCGCACACCGCTGCCGCCACTCTCACAACTAGTCGTGCCTGTGCAGCCGCTGCTATGCATGCAAGTGCTCTCCGAGATGATCGAGGATGCAGACATGACGCAAACGCAGAAGAGGCAGATGCAGCGGGAGATCACCGTCTTCGAGGACATCCTGGGCGGCTGTGAGAGGCTGCTGAGGACCCCCATCCCTGTGTCGTACACCAGGCACTCCACCAGGTGCATCATGATCTGGCTCATGACGTTCCCCATCTGGCTGCAGACCCTCATTGGCCCCGCCCTCATCCCTACCACTGCGCTTGTAGCGTTCCTTCTGCTTGGTGCGCCTTTGCAGCTGTGCCTTGCACATCTTACACAGAAATTGGCGCTCACAAGCGCATTTTAGTTGTAGAAACCGGACAGGTAGTCAACAGAAAAGGCATGCTCCCAAATTTCTACAGCAACAAACACAGAAGAACCACGAATCCACTCGAATGGCACAACAGCACCATCACGAAAGTCTTTCCCAGCACCATTAGCCGCACATGCAAGTCCCACAGATAGACTGTTATTCTGAAATAGTATGCCAACTCAAAGATGATGTGTTTCGTATCGTTTTATGCCAGCTCTGACGTGGTATGCGGCGTGTATGCTGTTGTGTGGCGCTTCAAGGCAGGTGCACATGACCCTGCTGTGCCATGTGGTAGATAGATATACAGAGGCACCTGTGAGCCTTATGAGGAAGGGGAACCTACATAGCGAACCTCTTAGGACCTCTGAAAAAGCCACAAGTCATATCCTTAGAGGAGCATGCCAGTCGTTGAGGCACCTGGATACAGGAACCTCGTAGATAGAGGACAGATATTACACCAATGGCACTCCCCAATCGCAAACTAGAGAGCAGAGATAGAGCAGACGTAATGGTGTCTTGGGCATATGCAAAGCTGACCATGAAATAGCATGCCAAGCGAAGCAGCCCAAGCTAGCAAATCTGTGCATACGAACACAGACCTGCAGCCTTTAGCAGCACACATGCTGCCCCCGCTGCAGCAATGCCCCCGCCACACCTGCTGGTCACTCTCATGAGGGGGTGTGGAGATCCTGGGGTCCAACTGGTCCCAGTGTTGGCATAGGTACACGAAGCTATGAGTCATAGAGAAACCTTTTAGTAATAGCGGATACCTCCAAAGAGAGATTACATCGAATGGACCAGAAAACAGGGTGCAAAGAAAAGCAGATCTATCCACGAGGACACCTAAAAAGAGCCTCCAGTAGTCAGTAGAAACCTATCAGTCGTAGATGATAACTTCCGAAGAGCATCGAACAAGTCAAGCTTGCTTAAGTACAAAAGCACCCCTGTGCAAAACAAAGCCAAAAGAAATGGAGATGTTGTCCCATGAAGTATGAAGCGTGGAGCACAACTTTGGTAGCTTACAAAGGGCCTCGTAGGTTCCATCCCTCGAACAGGAGTCATGGGTGAAGCAGATGTGCAGGCATGGAAGAGATTGGTGTTGAGAACGAGGAGCCCTTCTCCATCCTACCCCTTGAGGTGATCGCCAACAAGGCCAAGGCAGATGTGATTGAGCTGGTGAAAAAGCAGGACAGCAACCGCGACTTATCCTCCATCAAGTACACGTACACCCCTGACAACTCCATCTTTGAGCAAGTGTAGGCAGCTTGAAGCTGCAACTAGCCGGTGTGCCATCTGCCCCCTTCCTGATACCTCCATATTCGCCACTGTCAACGCAATGTTCACGATGAAGTAGCCAATAGTCAATAAACAAAAAGGGTTGCCAGTGGTCGCCGCACTACTTGTGCTCACCCTCGGTTAGTTTGCAAGTCTACATCGTACATTCAAATACCACAAACGCGCCATGTGGGACTGCCCCGTAACAGGTTTGAACGTTTAAACATGCAGCTTGAATCTGCTTAGAGTGGGTGCAAACTCCCCCCCCCCCCCCCTGTTCCAGAGGCGACGCCACCGTGGCAGTCTTTCGAGAGTCTTAAGGTTCTCTTGACTAACTCCCGAAAGACTAACTCCCGAACCCTTGCAACGATCCTTTCCACAAGCTTTTTTTACCATCGTGGTCTGTTGTAGCAGTGGGCTGCAGAGCCACACGTGCAGTCCATGTCCAACTGGCACATCAAGAGACGTGGACTGCAGCATTTGATCGAAAGAAATAAACGTATGGAGGATGGAACTTGACCGAACGACGTATGCATGTTGTGCAGATACATGACGCATTCTCAGAGCGCTGCCTGACAAGCCCCTACAGATGCATGAAGCTAAGGACTCCAAGAGCAAGCATCTGACCAGCCTTTCAAGCTGTGCTTGCAGTGAGGTACGTCTCAGATTAGGTTCTTTTGGTAGAGTTCGTGTGGTGGATAGTCTGCACTGGGTGTGTGGTGGCACTGCGCGCGGGTTACCCCGCCCCCGCCTGCGCTCAGACCAGACCTTGTGATATCAGGGAGGGCATATAGAAGCCTCGGGAGTGCCTTGCTGCTCCTCTTATGTTCACAGATCTTAGAGGATTGCTGCTGCGGTACTGCTCTAATGGGTGTGGAGCTTGGGCGGTGCTGCGGATAGATGTCGCCTGATTCGAAGCCGTTCAAAATGCGCAGTGCTTTATGTAAGTGTGTTTTTGTGTCTGTATCTGAGAGTCGGAGCTGCATGGCCCTTCGCTTTTGTCTCCACAAGATCTTGCAAGAGGCGAGCGAGTATCTTTTCTTTCTCAGTCGAAAGTTGGTTTCTGGTTTCGAGTTTCGAGGCGCTGAATTATCCCGTTGAATTATCCACCCTGTGAGGCAGAGTCTGTAGTGTTACGTTCCACGATCCATCATGAAGGGAGGGACAGGATGCAGTATGCTGGCTTGAGTTGTGCGGGGCTGAAGTTTGAGGCGCGGTTGAGGCAAGCACGATATGGTGTGGTATGTGTGCGGCATCGCATGCTGGTGTAACGACTCCTTTGGCGCAGCCCTGTGGCTGGAGACCTTCAAATTCTGGTTGCCTACGTGCAGCTTGAAGCGTCAGCTGGAGAATAGATCGTGAGCTGCTGTCTGAAAGTGCAGTGTGTAAAGTTTACTGGTGGGTGAAATTGTCAGAGATTGTAACAAAATCACATCGACGGTGCAGCGGCACACAGAGTGGGGCATCTGAAACCAAGCAACAACGCAGACACCGAAGCGAGCAGTCTTGCAACACCGCCCACGAAGCACACAAAGGCAGGACAAAGGGAACAGCGAGCCACAGACACAGAGACGGTGCCCGACACAAGCGCCACGCGTCAGCAGCCCAAAAGCACAACACCACACAGCGCAGAACAGACCGCCCGACGCCACCGGCGAGGCACCATCGAGGCCGGCCCCCACCAGGCAGAGCTAGGAGATCCCACAGCAGGAGGACACCCAAGCGGTCATGGTAGGGCTGGAGGAGGCAATGGGAGGGGTTCGGTGCCGAGGGTGAGGGAGGGAGGCGCCGGAGGATGGGGGGCCTTCGGAGGAGCGCGGGGGGTAGAGGGAGAGCGGGATGCAGGAGCGAGGAGCGGGGCATCAACATGTAGCCAGGAGGGGGGCGCGGGGGGTAGAGGGAGAGCGGGATGCAGGAGGGAGGAGCGGGGCATCAACATGTAGCCAGGAGGGGGGCGCGGAGCGTCGGAGGATGAAGGGGGGCTGCGGGTCGTGGGCGTCGGGGGGTTGCGGCAGGCGGAGGCGCTGGATGAGCCGCCCCACCCCCCCCAGCTCTGCATCCCACTTTTTGCGCCACCTCATTCGCGCTCTTGCCCATCATTCCTGCAGGGGGGCGATGAGCAGCCACAGGTGGCCACAGCATTAGCAGTGGGGGAACCTGTTTTGCACCGGAAATCTCGTTATAGAACATTCTCATTGATGCAGGCCCCAGATCCGGCATCAGAACCAATTTTCCTGACGTTTTAGGTGTCATTGCGATTATCGGTTCTAAAAGCCAGAATCGCCGATGAATCATCGGTCAAATCGAAAAACAAAACTAAACCATGAACGGGTGCCTATGTGAGTCCCACTGTGGTCACAGAACCTTCAAAAGGCTCCCCAGTTGCCCGCGTGCACACCAGAACGGCCCATGGTCCCTAGTGCCTACCCCCCTCAAGTCCCGCTGAGCAACCCACTGGCCACAGACCTGCTGTCCACTGTATGGAACGAACTGAGTGGTCAGTTCCAACAAAACATGCATGCAGACTATTAAAGAGCAAGAGGTCACCACACGCATATGTGGTTACCAGTGCCTCTAGATCTGGTACAAGCCGAAGAGGCACGGAATTCGCAAGAACACAAACCCTATTGTTACCAAATGCGAACCGCAGGTTGAAAGTTACATCAATAGAACCGTCATAAGTTGCCAGCGTGGCCCTGTTACACATTCGTGTTCCTTTGTTGTGCGCACAGATGTACAGGCCAGCCATACAAGAACACCTGAGGTCATCAGCTGTTCACCACACCATAGGGACCCACCAATCCATACTCCAATCCATAGGTTAGCCAGCACGCATGAAGCAAACGTAAAAAAAACATAATTCAATAGATCATTGCACAGCCTCCAAGGCAACCCATCATGGACCAGCAATGAGAAGCATGGCTTATGCTGCAAAGCATCACTCACTGGTTCGCTCACAAGGCTGCTCTTCAAGCTGGTAAGTCCTCTCACCAGCCGCTGATAGCAGACCTTCACGTGCATGGTCTACGTGTGAATTCGAATATCTTGAATTCCGCAACATTATTGCCCAAAAAAGCCCTGCACTCCACACAAGACGCTGCTACAAAGAGCTCAGATGGGACAAAAACGGAAGCTTCGCATTTAGATCACACAGGCTTTAAAGCGTTCTTTTGTATTCTCATTGTTCGCGTTCACGTACATGTGCCAGCAAGCGCGGCCAGAACCAGTAGGACCTGATCGCATGCTCAATCAACACCCATACAGGAGCTGTGCGATGGCAGGAATTGACGTATTTCACGCTGAAATGTGTACTGCCTGTCCCTTCCCTACTATGCTGGAGAAGCATGGTACGCGCGGAGACTGCTGAATATTCGAAATGGGGCGCACGTTCGCTAATTAGCGCGAACGTTCACGACGCTTTCTAAATACGCTAAAACGAGAGCAAGACACAAGTAAGAAGCCCATCCAACTGAATTGCGCTATTTAAGCCTCCTTCATAGTTGCGATGACCACTAGAGCATGGATCACGCCTGGGAAGCAGCCAAGCAACGTCAGTACAACGTTCAACCAGAAGTGGAGCGACAGCCCGACGTGCAGCCCCACGCCCAGGGGTGGAAGCAGAACACACGCGATCACTTTCAGGACATCTTTCCCATGGTGAAGGTATCTGAGTTCGAGACGAGGATGTAACAACGTTGTTCAAGAAAGCTGCAAAATTGTCTCGCATGCACAGAATCGCGCAAAATTCAAATGTCAAAGTAACATTAGGCAAGTCGTGCAATATAATAAGTAAGAAATGGTAATGGTTCAATCATTGTAGTCCTGAAGGACTCAATACGCACGCAGTGGCCCGACAAGGGACCCTTTGTTGCGAAACACGGGGTCTCACAAAAGCGCACCAGTACCAACGCACCAGCTACTCCTTCTCATCAGAGCAACCAATAACAATGAGCGCATGTATCAGGCCTGGGATATAAAACAGCAATGTCAAAATGACGTTCAGGAAGACTCCGCATCCGCATCCTCTGTGCAAACCAACAGCCAACGGCGGCAGCAGAATCGCGGCCAGGACCAAGCAGCATCCTTTTCCAGCCATCTGAAAGTTAATGCTGTGCGAAGGTGAGCCTGTGCTCTGGCGATGGGGTCAAGAGACTGAAGCGCGGAGTGGAACAGGCCTGGGCCAGGCACAGAAAGATACAGATACAGAAGGTGTTACCAGGCGCACACGAATATACCAGGATGAAATGGCTCCTCCAGTAGCCTCGGGCTGGTCAATATTGGCACAGTGGCCATGGCTGGCTGCTACCTCTGCGTTGCGACACATGCACACGTGTTCCAGGTCCGACACATTCGCCATGCCATTCATGCCCCTGGCGCGGAAAGGGCCATGAATGGCTATGGTTATTCAATATTTGCTTGCCATTATCGGGCACCTTACAAGTCTTTCAGCATGGTTTCAGTAGCGCTCTTGAAAGTGATCTGCCTGCGCGCCGGGCCCATTCATGGCACGGTGAGTGAGTCGGATTACATATGTGGCTTGCAACTAAATACACCGCCAATACTCTGCTAGCCGTCTAGAGACCTTGTTGCTCCAGAGGAAGCACCATGAACTGCATTTTGTTTGTGGATGCTTGTAAAGTTAGATGCACAGTTCAGGAAATAGGCATGCGGGGCATCAGGTCGAGGTTGATCCAGCCAATACACTGCTCGGGGACATTTCATATCTACACCGATGAACCCAATACACGCGTGATTTCAGAGCCCTGGGGGTAGGCCCTTCAATTAAGCTTCATCCAGCAAGAAGTGTTGGAAAGGGTTGTGAGCACCGCCCCCCCTCCCCGCCCCCCCGCAGAGAGACACAGCGTGGTAGGCGAAAGGTACGCATCTATTTCAGATGCGACGCCAAACAACCCAAACACACCCCCTGATATCAGGGCAACCATTCTTTTTTCTTATGTTTTTTCTTATGTTCGAAGCGGTGTGTTCTGGCACACCGGTTGGCCTGCAGCGTATCATAAATTCTATGAAGCGATACGGCGACGCGTGGGGTTGCCAAGCGAATACTGAGAAGAGCCGTGAACTCTTGGTCGGGCCGCCGGCTGCACTTGCCGCAGCAGGCTCCCGGGGCAGGCTCCGGGTGGGCTCTAGGGTGGGCACAAACCCGAGGTCGAGGAAATCACCGAGGTCGAGACCGAGGAACTCGGCCCTATATGTAGGGCCGAGTTCCGAGGTTTGCATTCTGAGCACCTCGGGTGACCCGAGACCTCTATGCGTCGACAACTAAAAATATTACTTTTGGTGCTTTCCTTTCGTGGGAATAGCAGCAAATACCACTTGCCATTCTCGAACTTGCCCCCGCCAAGCCCTGCAGGCCTGAGGCGCAGCGCTTCAATTGCCTAAGTATATCCATACCGAAGCTGTCGATTAAGTCCGTCACTTTGTCACCATGGTGGACGAAGCCCCTGCTGAGAGATCAGGCTCTCAGGCCCTGTCAGCGAAACGTAGCCGTGCTTCTGATGCAAATAGCATAGATGATGCATTGAAAGAGGCTGAGAGAAAACGTATCAAAGGCAACAAGGAGTACTGGCACCACGTTACCACTGTCCGTGACGACAGTATCGGGAAGGTGTTCTAACAGTGCAATTTCTGTACGACCCGCCTGTCCATCAGGAATCCCCACGACTCTGTACCGAGGCACATCCTCTTGTCGGGAGAAAAGACACCATGCAAGCGCACGAGTGATCGATGCAAGTGTGCTACATCGAAGTTTGACTAACATTCATCTTTTCGCACTGGTGAAGAGTGACTTGAACAACTCTTCAGGTCACACGGACAATATACAAGTACACAGATGATCAGTAGCATAACGGAAACCATTACAATGTCTTTGGATGTTCTTTAATGCCAGACAAAGCCCAAACTATGTACACCAGATGGACAACTCGTATGGTCCGATGCCAACTAGGGTCTATCAGAGGAAACCTCGGGTGCCTCGGATTCACCTCGGCCTCGGCCCGAGACGAGGTCTGCGTTAACCTCGGGTCTTGGCCCACCCTAGGCCTCCCGATCTTCACCTGGGGTGCTGCACCTCTCCTGGCTGCCACGGATACCTGGGAATGTGGTTGACTTCCCCGTACGCGTGGACATGGGACATGCATGTGGCCGCTGCTCTTCGCAAAGGCATGGGTGCCTTACACCCATGCCTTTGTCGTCCAGCGAGAGACATTGGACGCTAGAGGAGAGCTCCATTTCACCAACCCCTCACTACTTGACACCCTGCCCCCATGCCTGGCGAAAGCCGCAAGGTGCCATTGACACATGGGTAAGTCCATCAGATCCCCCACCCCTTCCAAAGGCCACCCCCCCACCCCCCTTCACTCCCTCCACATGTGGAGCCACTCCCCCCAACACCCCCACACACCTAACACCTCCAACACCCTCCACCCCTCCGCCCAATCCCCCCAATACCACCCACACCCCCAACACCCTCCAACACCCTCTCCAACACCCACCTTAGGTTGGGGGGAGCGGCAAAACGGTGGCTGCCCGACCTATACGTCCGACAGGTTCGCACCAGGGGCAAGGTTAAAGGATTAGGTTGGGGGGAGGGGCACAGCGGGGTGGAGAGGAGCAGGGTGTTGGGGGTGTTGGGGGTGTGGTGGATGTTGGCTGTAGTGGGTGGAGGGGAGGAGGGTGTTGGAGGTGTTGCGGGTGTGGTGGGTGTTTGCCGTAGTGGGTGGAGGGGAGGAGGGTGTTGGAGGTGTTGGGGGTGTTGGGGGGTGGTGGGGGTGTGGTGGATGTGTTGGGGGTGTGGGGTGTGTTGGGGGGATTGGGTGGAGGGTGTTGGAGGTGTTGGGGGTGTTGGGGGGTAGGAGGAGGGCACCCTAGGGGGCGGAGGGTATGGAGGGGGAAGTTGTTCTCCAAGGGGGGCCCCGGGGGGTTTCCCCCAGGGCCCAATGGCACTCTCTCTTGTCGTCACGCTGGGCCCTGTCGTCACGCTTTTGTGTCTCCACCCGCTCCTCGCTGCGGGTCGATCTCCCCTGGGCTGTTCGGGTACGTCGAGTTGCTTCTTCTATACCAGCTGGTTTTACGCCCGGCCCAGCCAGTAATACACAACTTCGCGACGCCGTGAGGGCTTCGGTGTCTTCCACCCGTCAGGCAGCTGCAGCAGCCCCCCCAGCCACAGGGAATGTGTCCACCCGGGACCGGTCCCCGGGGGCCTCCCCCACCCCCGCTTCTCAATCCCCTCCCTGACTCCCTCACTATCTGGTCCTCCCCATGGTCTCTGCTTCGCTATGCTGCACCGATAGTGTACCCCTTTCTTACTGTACTATCTGGGAAACTGCCGTACTGCCACGCTGTGGGCTGGGATGAGCTACTGCTGCATGGGCTCTGCCATCGCGAAAACTGTGGCCTTTGTGTGATTGGAGCCCCTACTAGCTGCGGTATGGGGTTTACTGCGTTGGAGCAACGATGGCGTTGTGTGCAGCAGTTTCTGTTTAGTTGTAAAGCTGCCCCAGTGGGGTGCCCTGACCCGAATGACCTCTGGGATGACTTGCTCCGGCTGGTTCCCCCTGAAGGGCGTGCGTAGGGCTCTTCATTATGATGTCTAGGAGGTTGATCAGCCATTGACTAGTTAGGCGCTAACTAATCAATGTGATGCTAATTGCTTTGATGCTGTCTCTGTGAATACATAGTGTGTCCCTTGGGTTCTTGATCCGTCCCTGTTCCTGCGGGACTGTGAGGCTGGTGTCTGTGCTGCGATGTACTCCATCATTGCCGCTTATATCATTCTTGTTGGCGCTGTTGTGGCTGACGATGCGGTCCCTGTTGGCGACCCTGTTTTTGCTTGCAACATTGTGCGGCGTTCTCTGCAGCCTCTGTGTTTGCCTTCGTGGTCTCGTGTGGCCCGGGATTGTACGTCCCTGTCCCACCCTTTCGGGGGTGCTGAGGCCGAATCCCTTCTTGGGTATGGCTGGTTCCCGATTACCTTTTGTTTAATATAAAAAAAGAATGGCTAATACGCCGTAAACATGGCTAATTAGCCAAAAATTGACGAATTTGGTAACCAGAAGAATGGATGTTTATACACATGGCCACAGTCTGACTAGAGCTACCCTGAACGGACACCAAAGCAGGCTGCTTCGCATCAGAAAGAAAACAAACATGAATCGGAAGAACCGTGCCTTACCTAGGAAGGACTTCGGCCTCAGGCATCCCCAAAGGGGGAGGCAAGGACAGACGATAATTTACATTATTCAAGGATCCCCACGGAATAGGGAATCAACAAGGACTGCACTGTCATGTCGGCCGTCAGCAACCATAGCCTAACCATGAGATATACGGCATCGGCGGAATACGTCTCAGCGTTGACATCAACAGAGCAATGCTAGGCCTGCAGAAACAAGGATGGATCAAAAACCAAAAGGGCACAATCTTCACGCACAGAGACATAATCAAAGCAATTCACATCACACTCTGCACGAAGAGCACAATTCACACGCGCAACAGGGCCCTGGACAGGGGGGACTAGCTGGAGCAAGTCATACCGGATGTCGTTCGGGTCAGGGCACCCTACAGGGGCAACTTTACAGGAAACCCACATCGTAACCAGCAGTGACCAGCAGCCCAGTTGGCGTGATGGCAGGGGCAGGTCATCGGGTGGGAGAGAACTGTCCCTACATAGGGACAGTATGTCAACGTTACCGTCCCAGACACGTACAGCCCAGCGAGGACGGAATAGCGGAATACGTCTGATAGCGGAATAGCGACGCAGAGGCTGGAGGGGGGAGACATGGCGGCAAGATAGTCTGGAAGGGGATTGGGATGTGGGGGAGGGGGAGGCCCACGTGTATGTAGCCCCAGCAAGATGCATTTTGCGTGGGCGGGTGAGCGGTAGCAGCCCGCTTGCGAGCGGAAGACACAAATACCTGCACCATGCCATGAGCGGAGGGTTTAGCAGCGGGCCGGATGCGGTGCCATCCAGTAGCAAGGTCTTGGGATTGACGTTAAACCCAGCCGTCAATCTGGGTTCAAGTTACCCGTGGGCCCGTGAGTGCTCGAGGTGTTTTACGACGAGGTCCCGGATTCGAACACCCGTCCGGCCAGAGCTACGAGGTATAACTCTCGTCTTTTGTTCGAGCTTCTGAGCCGGATTCTGAAAGGGTCTCTGGTGGTTTCCCCTTGAACGACTTGTATGAGTGGCAGGGGGGTAAAAACTAGCACACATAGCATGTATAGGAACTCACGCGGGAACCTAGGGAGGCTTTTTCATGTTCTGCGACCATTCCCGAACTCCCCAAAGCACGGAGATCTCTGTTTCGGGCTTGGTATACAATTTTGCAATTTCCAGAGTCTCAGGCGCCAAACAGCCGAAAAAATGTCGACACTAATGTGCCGCTGAAAATGAAGCTCAAAATTAGTATGGCGTAGTCCCCGGATAATAAATTCTAGCGAAGAAGCTGCTTGCTGCACACGAATATCTCACGAATGCGTGGCCGGTAGGGAGCATCGAGCCGCTAAACGAAAGCCGACGACTGGGAGCCTTCTGGATGAATGGAAGCAGCCCGCAAGCGCTCTGAGTACCGGACGCGTGTAAGGTCACAAGCACTGCAGGTGGGGTCCACGCAGACAGTCAGGAGCAGAAGAGACACATGCTAGTCGAGCCCAGGCTGGATCATCAGCAAGGCTGTCCCCAAGGGGTATATTGCATTGAATATACCGGTATAAGGGTATATATTCTTATACCTACGGTATAACGTATAAGAATATAGGTATATTGAGGTTTTTTTCAAACTTACTGACGCATTCAAACCTTTGATTACCTAATCAATTGTATACGCAGAAGGCCCTTTACATTGTCGCTCTTTTGAGCATCTGGATGAATAGTTTGGCCTGGTAACTGGGGAATGAAGTATCATTGAGTGTTTCTGTTGTGGAGCAGAAATGTTGAATGGTTCATCACATACTTTGAGCATTTCTGTAAATTCACAGACATCTTCGATATGCACAAACAGCATACCGTTATAATCCTTGACGTCAGAGCGTTTCGCTAGTGCCAATGTTACAATTTATTGTTGTTGGATGTGACAGATACGATCAGTTGTTATAAATACTGAGATGAGGACAGCAATCCTAGCACCAGACAAGGCAGCACACAAACACACCCATCTACGTGCAGCCTAAATCAATCTTGCAAATTTAGGGCTTCTCAATCCCTATTGTCTCCTACGGCTTCCAACAGCAAGTCAAAATCTGCCATGCTTGCTGTCTGCGCCCTCGAGTTGAAACAGAGTGTAATCATCTTTCTAGCTCTGTCAAGGATAGAAACCTATTGTTAAACTTTATCACGACTTGCGGTGTGGCGTCGACTTCGACACCGTCGCCAACGAACTGTTCAGGCATGTCTAACGAGTCCATCGTCAGTCTAGGAACAGCTATGAGCACACAGTAGACGAAGTATTTCGAAACACTATCTGATTCCGCTGTAGCACTTCTGGTTGCCTAGTGCGGAGCACAGAAAGCATTGGATACAACGTAGAAGGGGGGTATATTATTTCTGCGAGGGTATACTCGGGGCTCAATATACCCAATTCGCGGTACACGGAATTTTGCGATATATACCCCAGTATTCTGCCAATTTTAAAATATACCGGTATATATATGCTTATACCGGTATAGGCCAGCCTTAATCATCGGGCAAGAATGTGTTCCGCACACTGGCAACGCCAGATTGTCAAAGGGTGGTACCGGATGCGAGCAGCCCCATTCCTCCACTGCTTCTTGGTGACTGATGCAGGGGACAAGCCCAGCACCTGCATGCCATACTCACATGCTGGATCGCCGTGCGGATGAGTTTCAGGCTCACCACCACACTGATGTGAAGCGACGAGACCACAACCAGGACTAGAAATCACTCACGCCTTTGTGGCGACCAGTGCTAGCGGCAGCGTGCATATCACACATCTAGTAGGAGTTGAGCAACATATATACCCAGGAGCTTGTACACCCAGGAGCTTGAACTCCGTGGCGATCCATAGAGGGGCAGTACTGATGCACCAGAAGGCCTGTGACCTCGCTATAGCACGGGCCGTAGGGGCAGTGCACTTGGACGGGCCACCCAGGACTACCGTAACATCTCGTTAATCCAAGCACCTGTGCGCCCATCGACTGGTGACGGACTAAAGTGAGTGACGGATAAACGAATGGCCCTTTAATCCGACATTCTGATGTACTACAGCAAGATGATGGAAAATCGGAAAAGACCTGAAATGCATCGAATCCTAAAACTTACAAGAATACCCAGGTAAAATGCCTGGGGCAAATGTATGCTGCTTGAAACACAATCAATCACAACGGTGCTCTGCAATTATCCTACTGGTTCATAAATGCATGGATGGGTGTTTGATTCTTGGCACCAAAAGCTACCGCTTCCACCTGTCTTCGAATTTCAGTCCTGACACACCGCCGATCTGCAGAAAACGATTCAGGCTTCGATGCAAGGAAATACGCGAGAGCTCGTGCATGAAGAATGACATCATGAATGCAGAGTTCAGGGTCTGTGATCTCTTCAACGTCACTGCCACATGAGTCTATGGTATCTGTGTTGTGCACTCTGACAAGCTGAGTCAACTCCTCACCAGACAGCGTCTCATCCTCACAGTACAAACTCTCTTGTGACCTGCGTGCGCTGTACTGAGGCTGTGTAACCTCGTCACAAGCGTCCCAGGTGGCAAACGTATTCGTTTGTCGTGTGGACATGTGCGTCGGAGTGACGAGCGACGAGATAACGGGGTGACTGATAAAAGCGCTGGATATGTATGGAGAACAGTATGAACCCAAGCATTGCTGACGGGTAAAGGAGAGTGACGGATAATTGATTGACGTAGTAACGATATGTTGCTGTATATGGCGTCTGTCGGCATTTGCACCGTATCCCCAAGTGTCGCTGTGCTGCTTCACAGCATTCATAATTTTCAGGCCAGCAGGAGGCCGCCACTCTATCGTACGCTTGGAGTCGGCGATGAATGGCCAAGTTCTGAAGTCATGCATGGGGTGTGTTGCGGGTTCTGGCACCGCCTAATGTTTGATAAGCTGTATCGATCTGATCTTGGGATTGACCTTCAACTCGCCGGGGGCCCGTGAGCGTTGAAGTGCTTTTACCCCGAGGTCCCGGGTTCAAACCCCGGTCCGGCCAGATTGTATATCAAAGGAACGACTTCTGTGCTCCGTGCGTCTCGGGTGTCCGACATCCAGGGTGCAAGTTTGCGGCGGAAAAATGTTTCGGCGGTTTTGGCGGTTTTGGATTACGCGATTGGACTACGCCAAGATGAGGAAGTTTGGAAGGAGCAGGTAAGCTTCGAAGGAGGAACGGATGATCATGTTCGTGCACAGATTCTCAAGTTCTGATGCACAGATGTGCTCAAGTTCTGTAAAGTTGTCGTCGTGGAGCTCTTTAGCGGGTTGTGGGCACAGCATTGTCTTGGGGCAGGTGCGCACGCAGCGTCGCAGTGTGGAAACAGTATGGCATGCTCGTAAGGTCGCGAATGGATACAGACTGAACAACTGCATCGGCACCACGACAAACAGGCGACGCGAATATGGCGAAGCACATGTACGTTGAAAGACTTGGTTGTCAAGGCAGAAGGAGAAGTTTCGGGGCCACAAAATTGCGGGAGAAAACAGACGGGCCCAGGGATGGCAGTGCGGAGAGTGGGGCAGTCGCGCAGCGGGCTGTCGCGGGCGGGCTTCAGAAGAGAATTCTGGGAAGATGAATATGCTTCTGGGGATCATCAAGAACGTTTGTGTGTGCGGCGCGTTGAGACGGGTACAAAGGTGACGAGCCGGGCACCTGGCGGCCGGCGCAGGTTGAGGCTGGAGTGCGCACCGGTGCCACAGCGCGGCACGCCCGTGTATGAACATCGTCACAAAATATTTGAGACCCAAGGCGATTCCGGATTAGGTCACATGCGCAAGGGAAGGCTGTGTATGTGATATGTGGCGATGTCGGCGCACGTGTTGAAATGGTTTATACAGAGGTTCCCTGAGTGTGGACAGGATAGTGTCCTTGCCGGGCCCGAGGACCGCTAGGTGCGGGGCGCAAAGCATAAAAAAGCTCCCTACCGACTCAGTGCACCCCCTGAGACAGCCGGTTCTTTCCAGGTTGCCAAGAGTGGACTGGAGAGGGTCAAAGGGAGTGACAGATCGCAGGATCTGATGCACAGTCATACGAAAAGTATCTGGGAAAAGATCTACATATCCCTATGTAATGGGAGAGTTGAAGACAATGAACGATCTGCTGCCAGCCACCATCAGGCCCCCGATGGGGAAGCAGGGGCCTGGTATGCGGGCGCTGCGGCCACATCATACAAGTTCGGACCTCTGCGGTACAGTATTTGTCGCAGGCAAAAACTTATGCACACACGAATGTACGATCGCACCACCACACGGTGCATATTTGGCGGGGCAAGTGCAGTTGAACGTGTTCATGGTTGTGCTCTCGGGGCAGAGCATCACTATCAGAGAGCTTCAAGACATGCTGCGATTGCTGGTGGGCATTGGTGCAATCACAACGCGCACAACTCTCGCCCAGTATGGTGGCACGATCCGAAGCCTTGTGGCCGGATTCTGTGCGCTGACGGCGCCAGGGCAGGCTCTTCCCGGCGCTGGGATTCCTGTCGACACTCCCGCAGCAATGGGCAGGATAATGACACCCAAGGTGCGAGTATCTGTACTGCGTGCTGCATCCGTGCTCATGGATCAGCCCGGAAGACCTGTGCTTCAGTTTCCTACAAACGTGTACTTCCGAGCAGGCAAGGAAGCTCTCTGAATGTGCCATTCTGCAGGACCAGCGAGATGCCCGGTGCAACCCTTTCCACCGGCACTGGATTGCAGTGGCGAGCCTGGCGAGATGGATACGGGGGAGAGGAGGCGCTGTGTGGAAGCCCCCCCCTCCCACAAGGGGCCAGCTGTGCCTAGTGGATCGTTTACACCCTGGTACTCTCAGAGAGCTGCAGGTTCGCCCTATGCCCCCGCCCACTGTTCAAGCGCCACTGGCTTTGCATGCTCTACAAGTACAGTCGGTCAGATAAGAAAATGGATGTTGAGCGAATGGTATTGTACACAAGTTGCAAATATGTTTTCAGCACCTCGACCTTCGGGCCCCTGTGGCAAGTAAATATTTCGGCTGGCTGCTGCGATAATACCCCTTCAAGGTGTACGAAAGAGTAGCCGGCGATTGCAGGCACGGCTCGTATTCCAGGTGATGATGGTACCAGCTGTCAGATTTCCGCACATGGAGCACTGGACTTGGGGGAATGTTCACCTCATCAAGGTGCCCATGCGAAAGGACGACGGCCGCCAGGATGGCGGCCCATCGTACGAGGTGCGTGCGTGTGTGCGCGCACTTGTTTCCTATTTTTTAAAGCGTATCTGCACCCATGGCCCCTCTAGCCACCACTTACAAGCGATGTGAACTCGTTCCCTTGCCACAGATGCCAGTTTTCACAACACCCCTCCTACTTGGTTTTAGCGTATGTGAACCCATGGCCCCTCTAGCCACCGCTTACAAGCGATGCGATCACGTTCCCTTGCCACAGATGCCAGTTTTCACAACACCCCTCCCACTTGGTTTTAGCGTATGTGAACCCATGGCCCCTCTAGCCACCGCTTACAAGCGATGCGATCACGTTCCCTTACCACAGATGCCAGTTTTCACAACACCCCTCCCACTTTGTTTTAGCGTCTCAGCACCCATGGCGCCTGTAGCCACCACTTACAAGCGATGCACTCTCGTTCCCTTGCCACAGATGCCAGTTTTCACAACACCCCTCCCACTTTATTGTAGCGTATCTGAACCCATGGCCCCTCTAGCCACCGCTTACTCGCGATGCGATCTCTCGTTCCCATGCCACCGACATCTGTGTTTCCAAACAGGAGGTACTAGTGCGAAATGTAGGGAAGAATATGCCTCGACCGCCTTGCTCGACGTAGCGCAGACCCATTATGCTTCAGTCCATCGCCCTGTGGCAACTAAGCAAGTGCTACAGTTGTTTCTGGGCAACTTACTTAGTGGTAAAGTTACTTTTGGGCTCTGCTGTAGATCGCATTCGCACTTATGGCAGCGCAGGAAGCCGACAAAGCTCCCAACGCATGGGGAAGGAAGTTGCTGGCAACGAATCCTTTGGGGCTCTCAGCCAAGGACCCTGTGGCTATCTCAGGAACAACTGCCTTGGAGCTCGCGGTTGCAATGCGCGTTGTGGACCCGCAGCAGAACCTCGCCGCACTTCCTATTGACGGTGTTGTGCGGATGCGAGAGGCTTGCAAAGACTGGTGTGTCCCTGTGTGAACGCGCACTGCCGTGTAAACATCGGAGTGTTGTGCAGGCAGTATTGCACAAAAACTGCCTGTTGCAGTTATGGTGTCCTTATGCTTACTGAGGTGTATGGTTTAAATCTTGCTATGCACACATCAGAACCAGGCTGATCACGTCTGGCGAAAAGTACAAAACATTTGTATTTCACACGCCATTCATTCCATTGAGCCATGTGTGCTCAATTTCGTCAGATGTTGTGCGGTGCACTCTTCGTCCGGCTGGGAATAACAACGTGGTACAGGTATGTGATCGCCAAGTTCAGGAGCACGGTGTTCAACCCTTATGTGTCGGAGCCGAGACACAGCATAGGGGCCATGGTGCGGGGCTTGGGAGCCAGAGCCGGTGTGCTTATCAGGCCCAGATACATGAGAGCGGCGTTCGTAACTAACACGGTGGTAGCGAACGTTGGCCACGGGCAGACGACAGATTTTATAACCATGAACACGGTCGGAGGGTGGAGCCACTCCTCGAGTGTTCCGCTGCAGAGCTATGCTTCTGCACAGGTGCTGGCACCCGCCACGGCGCATGCGGTACGTCAGCCACGGGTCACTTGTAGTCGTTTTCCGCGCGCAGCGCTTAGAAAATGCTGCAATGATGGCAAATTTCGGCCCCAGAGGCGCTAGTATACACCGTTAAGACAGGGGAGCTGGGTTTCTGACGTGGCGATGCAATGCAGAACGTTGGACAAGCACAACAGGACCGTGATGGTGCAGCCCTGGCAAGCGCTGTTGCAGCAATCTTGAACACCGACATGGAGCTAGCACCCACTACATATCCCACATCCTTCAGCACCACAGATGACTTGGCCATGCTGTACACCTTTCAGTGCAGCGAAGAGGGGCGCCGCGTGCAGTCCCTGCTCGTGGACGCGGCTGCGAAGCTCAAGCGTGCAGCCGCCGGGGTGTCTGTGGCCGCGGCTGGCAAGCAAGCGAGTGCATGGGTCTTGCTGAAGGAGCTGCACAACAGGCCCGGAAACTGGGTGCTTCCTTCTGCGCTGCCGAACCTATCTGGAGCACCAGGTGCAATGACTCATCAAGAGCATGAGTGTTGTTGACCGCACCCATGCATGGATTATTTTTTGTTGGGTCCACATCACATTCGCACCGCTATTGGTCCTACACCAACAGCAACAACACCACCCATCTGGTCGCATGTGCAGGTGCTGTCAAAGAATACTGTGAGGTGGCGTGGATGGCAGTGTGCGCGGCGCGCGAGTGGAGGGAGGTGCACATACCCGCAGCTGCGCCGTTAGATGATGTTGATACCAATGACGTCACATATACCGAAAGCCGCGGTGCTGCAGCGCAGCCTGCTGACGACGAGAGCGACGAGGCCGCACATGCAGCACGTGCGGCAGACGATGCTGCTGACAGCGAGGGTTATGAGTCTGACAGCGACGATTTCTGGGCGACTGCGCACCATGATCAAGCTGGCCAAGACGAACTTGCTGGCGCTATGCACACTGGTGAGTCAGAGGACGACGCGGACGCATGGCTTGGCGGCACATATGTTGCAGAAGAGCTCCAGGGCAGCATCCTGCTGCGGATCCCCCAAGCGGTGTGTGCCACGGGCAAGCAGCGAGGACTGCTGTGCTGTTGTGAGGCTGCAGAGGTAGAGAGAGAGAGAGTGAGTGAGAGAGTGAGTGAGGGAGTGTGTGAGTGTGTGAGTGAGTGAGTGTGTGTGTTTGTGTGTGTGTGTGTGTGTGTGTGTGTGTGTGTGTGTGTGTGTGTGTGTGTGTGTGTGTGTGTGTG
>JAUMHD010012202.1:0-64449 GCA_032359135.1 Ulvella scutata
TGTGTGTGTGTGTGTGTGTGTGTGTGTGTGTGTGTGTGTGTGTGTGTGTGTGTGTGTGTGTGTGTGTGTGTGTGCCCAGGCTGGTGTCCCCTGCAGTCCCGCAGTGATGCCCATGTTCGACAACACCCGTGAAGCATTTGCGTTGAGGTAGCGCTTCAATGAAGTTTCCAGCACGAAAGCTGTGTTTGTAAACTCAGCCCGGGGCTGAAAGTAACGAGACCTAGACCTGGCGAGGTTGTTAGCTGCTCTTTGCACTCGAATGATATCAAATGTTCGCTCTGATCTGCATCAGTCATGCGCTTTGCGCTTTGGTGGTTCATTCTCCCACGTCCGGAAGGGGGCGACGCACCATGGAGAACGGGACCGCGCATACGTGACAACGTCAAACGTAGCATCAGCACACATGAAGCGATATACGTGGAGCACACATGCACCAGCAAATGCGCCGAGCTAGCTATATCTGTAGACGCGTCCGCAGACTGTCCCCCAGGGCAAGGAGTCTCTCGCAACAACCATGTTCGCCAGAAGCAACCCATCGGCGAAACCTCCGCCACAGACAGTTAGGTTTCCGCCCAGTCTCTCCGGCAGGACGGCGCGGCCACAGTACGGGCGAACCACGGGACTGAGCGAAATCCACCAAACGGGCTACGCGAGCACATCAAGCTGCAAGCCTGTGTGACAGTTTTGTTAGAGAAGCCTGTGTGTACGGCCTCGTAGATGGACTTCCTGGGCCGAGGAAAGACATTTTGATGTGGACGTTCGCAAAGAGTCATGCGCACGTGGCAGCTTCGGCCTCGAACCGAACAATTTGAAACAGTTCGATCATGCAGGCGGCCGATGGGGGATATCGATGGGGAATGCTTTATGTTCGGCTGTTGAGATGGAAGCTGTGTCACAACACGTTGGTTATGTGTGGGTACCTGTCCCCCAGGCGTACGCGTCATGAAAGCTCTCAGTTAAGGATGCATGCACGTGCACACGCAATGTTCATGAAATCGAATATTTATTGTCCAGCATGCCTTCGTTCATTACAAACCGGAAATTGTCCAGCATGCAATGTAAGACAGACGGACGCAGCAAATAAACAGACGACGATTCTATAGACCTGACTGATGACGCCATCTCGCCACGGCTCAGTGTGGTGCAGATCCGGGATGGTGCAGATCTAAATCTTGCCTTGTTTATTGGCGCTACGCATCCTTAGGTTGCAATCCCTGTTCTACACATATCTCGTGCACAAGCGCTTCATGCGCTCCTGATTCAAATTGGTCAAGCTGGTGTTTGCCGTAGACCTCTGCGGGCCTGGAGTTGCGGAGGGGCTCCAGCCGAAGGCCTTCACACTCTCGTTCACCGAAGCTCACTCTCAGGTACACGCTCTCCAGTCGCTCCCAGAGCGCGGTTCTGCTCGTATGAGCTCGATCCAGGTACAGTGTTGTGGCGAGGAAGGCGATTTCCTTGTTCTAGTCCCGCGCATGTTCTCATCCCGCCAATAGCCCCCGACAGTCGAGATTCTGTGTCTGCCTCTGAAACCTATGCTATTCTGGCTCGTTTACCGTGTTCTTGCCCGATCCGAGCATTCGAGCAATCGCCAAAGCGTGCTTCAGCTCGTCTGGCGAGCTCTTGACTGAAGCGCCACGCCGAACCGAGCAGGGATAACTACACGTATATATAAGCTGATTCAGAGCAAATTGATTGCTGCTGTGTCCGCTACTCTAAGGCGCTGAGCACGCATGCGAGGTTCCCAGTAAGTCATCTGCGAACGCCGGTGCAGCAGTTACACTGCGATCCAAATCAGTTGCAATGAAAAATCGATCTTCTGTTGTCCGAGATCGCTGTCGTTTGGTATCTCCGAGTGTAACGGCTGTCCGGGGTGCATCTTCAGCGCTATAGCATGCATCAGCGCTAGCATGCATCATCATTTTTGGACACTGCGAGTACTCCCGTTGCGCGCATGCACAAGACTGTCATCACACATGGCTTGCATGCATGAGATCCGACTGCAATTGTCATCGTTATGTAACCTGCTTTCTCGCGTGTGATTGCTTGATCACAGTATCTTGAGATTGGTACGTACCTGAGCCACACGCTCATGCCACACGTTGAAAGGTCGCAGTCTCAACTTGAAGTGTTCTTTAGAATGGTCACGATTCTATCACCGTGGCGCTGAGGCCGAAGCCCAAAACGAGTATAGCGCAGTCCCCGAATAATTTATTTATTTATTTACATGCCCCTGGTATGATAAGATGGAAGGTTACCCGAAGGAAAATCAAAGCTAAAGGCCCTTGGGGCCAACAAATGAAGAGACACGGGCCCTGGGGGCCAACAAAAGGTTTTCCCACATCATGACAAGTTGTTCGAATTGCAAGTTGTTCGAATTGCAAGGTGCTTATGGTGCATGCAAACGACTAGAAGAAAATTGTGTAGTGATGCTTGGCTGCAGCTAGGGTTGATGGCTGGCTTCTGCCCCGCATATTATAAAGTATTAAATATCATTGGGGGACTAGATTATTCGGGACTACTTCATACTCAGTTTGAAATGGAATGCAATCCGGGCCTAAAATTTGCTGCCAGGATGTGTGATGCTGGCGTGCCCGATCAGTGATCATGGTGATCACCGGTGATCAGTGGAACTCTTCTGCTGATGGTGGATGCTTTAAATATCCCGGCACTGCTGCTTGTCACTGGTATTGTCGAGCGGTGACTGTGGGTTGTGGTTGCACACTTCTGGATGTCATCGTTTTCGCGTTGATTACAGGTTGATTATTAATTAATACCGACCCTTATACGTACCCCTAGACAGAACAATTCCCTTTTGATTTGGTTACTTTGGGGATATTTACACACAGTTTGGGGATATTTAATGGCCCTGGGGGCACCTATGTGACAATACCTGTATGTCCCAAGGGCCAGGGATTCCATCTGGCGGTGAAACACAAAAAGCGCCCAATTGAGGATTCGAACTGCCAAATCAGCTGAAAAAAGCGGGTCGCCGGAAAACAAAATCCCCAGAAAAGCGGCAAAAGGGTATGCATGGCAGGTTGCCTCAGTTGCCCAATCAGTTTGTCCGGCACAAAACGCCCGCAAAGGGCCCCTTATGTCCCTGTCTCACCCCCTTCGGGGGTGCTGAGGCCGAAGCCCTTCTTGGGTATGGAGTGGTTACCGATTAGTTTTGTGTTTTTTTTCGTACGTGCACCTCAAAGTGTTGTGAAACTGAAGGTACCTCCAGAGCCGATCTAGCAGGATGATGAAAGAACGTGACTGTTGTTGCTGTATATTGTCGAGTGAGCAGTCTTTTGTGTCAACTGGAATGACAACATTGCACCAGTCCGTTTCTTCGAACTTGTATGAAGAATTGGAGATGGCAAACAGTTTATTAGGATTAGAACTAATCATAATCAATGTCATTAGGCTGTACCGTTTTAATCTTGACGCTTTGCGCAACATGTCGATCCCGGATATTTCTTGTGTGTGGGAAAAACGCCAAGGTTGGAAAATCGGACAACTGGCTTCACGGATGAAGCTGAAACCTGTTCTATTCGACTTTGTATGTTGTGCGCAACGATAAGTTGAACAGTTGTTTCTGTGACATTTTGATGACTCTGAGGGCAGTGTGTAAAGTTACAGGCATAACTCCATAGAATGGCTCATGTACCAGCAAATCATCGCATGCCAACTTAGCTCGACCTCGCAAAAACGACACAGGACATACCACTACCAAAGCAACGACAGGGAATCAAGCTAGCCTCTCTACCCACATGGTGCACCAAGCCATGACACTTGAGTATAGGGACTGACTCAAGCCGGGGGAACGCGCCACCAATGTCCTCTTAGACTAAGAGAGAATAGCGAACATCCCTACGCAACCAAGGCACTGCAGCAAACCCTGAAAGAGGTGTTGGCACAACTCTGACTGCTGACAAACCTTAAGTGTCAGCCTGCAACCTTGCACACATCAGCTAAACGGACCCCTACACAAACACTCTGAGGGCTCAAATCGGTGAGTGACTGAGGGGGCTTGTCAGTGAACTGGCATCTGGAGCGCCACCCCAAGTACACCTCGTCAATAAGAGTGCATATTTAGCATCATATGCACGTAGTGTATCATTCTGATCCACCACTGGGGCTGAAAAGTGCCATTCAGGCCCCTTTCCCGATATATTTTCCGAAAGTCAGAACGCCCCCGATTTGTTTTTCTTATGTTGCGCGACGCGTCATGATTAAAACGGTGCAGCTTAAGTCAGGGCTAACCAGAAATTGACTAATCCCAAAATGTCGAGCCATTGATTAGGAGGGTGAAAGTCAATCCAGCTCCGCGAGGGGCATCACCGCCGCGTGCAAGCCGCCGTGCATGCAGCATCTTGCAGGCGCAAGCGATCCAGAAGCGCTCAGCAGGGGCTTGACATCTGCTCGCTTGCAATGGTGGCTGTGTGCGAGGTTGTTTCATGCATGCAGGGGAGGTCTAGCACCAGAGGCTGCAGCGCGCAGCCGCAGATGTCAGGGGCAGCCGGTGGGGCCCTCGATGACGCTGCAGAGCAGCCCGCGGAGGTGCACACTGGGGCACACGGCCACAGCCAAGGCTATCGCCAAGCATGCACAGCTACGTCGTCCGCCGCGGTGCCCCCAGCAGAGGCCTCCTGCATGCTGCCCCCGCCTGCCGCCGCCAGCTCCGAGCTACCCACCATCAGTGACATCGGCAGCCCCCCTAGGGGGCATCGAGAGCGGCAGCTGCAACAGGGCGGGCCCTGCGTGGAGTGCGGCGCAACGCGCAGCGTGCTGTTCCGCAAATCGCTAGAGGGAAAGCCCCTGTGCAATGCATGTGGTCTCAGATGTAAGCGGCGGCAGATCAAGAATCCTGCGCAGGGCGCCAGCTCCAGCTCGCCGGTTGCGGCCACCTTGGGGCCTGCTGAGGGCATTTGGAGCGTGTCACCCTCAGCCTGTGCATCAGCAGAAGCCCTGCAGGCTGTGCTGGAGGGTGGTGTGAGCAACAGACCCAGCAAGAGGGCGGGGCCCTCAGAGCCACGGCCACTAGCCCAGCGGCGGCGCCTGCCTGCCGGGGGGAACAACTGTGTGTTCTGCCACACCACCCACTCCCCTCAGTGGCGGTACGTGGGCTCGAACTTGGCCTGCAATGCATGCGCCCTGCAGCACAAGCGGCGCGCGCAGCGCATGCATGGGGATGGCAAGGTGTGCTGCAGCCCACCAGCTGACTGCGTTGCAAGTGCCTCTGCCAGCCTGCGATGCCCCAGCCCACACCCTTGCGTCCCCTTCCTGTTTCATGCTCACGTTGACGCACCTCACACCCCTACGCAGCCTTGAAACACTTCACTGCAGCACAAGGCAGCGAGGGTCTTGTGACACTGCTGTTCCAAGCATGCAGGCCATGCATGGAAGCCATATGGGATACGCGAGCCTGGGGTCCCCGGTCACAGACCCTGTGCAGGTGTGGGCGGGTCCCAGCGGCCCTCCTGCTGCGCACGACGCCCAAGCCTCCGCCGCTGCCTGCCCCGCGCCTGCACAGGATTACGGTTTGGTGGCGCCCATCGCTGCGCTTTCATCTGGAGGGAGTGTAGACGTCGTCACACTGGATGCCTGTGCAAGCTTGCTTGCGTTGACCGGCGGGGCTCCTCAGCAGCCCGCCATTCCAGCTGCAGCCGCAGCGGCTGCGCCAGAAGGTGCAGTGGCAGGCGCTGTGTCAGAGCCTGTGCTGCTGCGGGATCTCCTGGTGATTCTGGGGGCTGCAGCGGCGGGGGCCTCCACGTCGCATGCCTCGCCCGCCGCAGCAATCCAACACCTCACCACGTGCACGGCTCCGCAGGCTGGAAGCTTGCCCGTGTCAGCTAATTTGCCAGCCCAGATTGCAGCATCTACCTCGGTCGGCCCGGTCCCCAGCGTCCAAGCAAGTGGAGGCGTGCGCGGCACTCAAAGCGGCTCGCAAGCGGCTCCTGCTGGAGGCGAGCCCGCCCACGCGGCAGCCCCCATTGCATGTGACATGGAGACGCTGGAGGCGGCCGCGGAGGAGCACATGCCGGTGACAGAGCTGCATGGCCGTGTGCAGCAAGTGATGAATGTGCTGTGCACGCTGCAGTTGATCACAGCCAGGACAGACGAGACGTACATGAAGCTGTGGGGGGGCATGGGAGACAGGCGGCAGCGGCAGGCCTACCACATCCTACACACAGCGCTCCTGCAGCTGCGCCCAGAGGAGGCGGCTGCGCACGTCCACCTTGTGGTGTGTGTGAATGAGGGTGCTGGGCGGCCCGCAGACCAGGGGGGCGCAGCACAGCATGCTCCCAGCTGACAGCCACGGATGCAGCGCACCTGCTAGTGCCTGTGGTGCCGTTTTTGAACGTTGCTGTTCCTTGTGCAGTGTTGCGGACCGGGATGGTGAGGGACCAGGCGGCCCTGCTGCTGCTGCTGCTGTGCGCGGTGCCTGCAGGGCCCTTGGCATCACGCAACGAGCCCGTGATGTGAATTTAATGTTGTGGGTACGCACTTGAGTGAGGTATTGTGGGCAAGCATCTGCTCGATGGCATTGCTAAAAGGTGTTGGGGGTGTTGCGGGCAAGCATCTGCTCGATGGCATTGCTAAAAGGTGTTGGGGGTGTTGCGTGCAAGCATCTGCTCGATGGCATTGCTAAAAGTCAGGACAGGGAGGTGTGTGTGTGTGTGTGTGTGTGTGTGTGTGTGTGTGTGTGTGTGTGTGTGTGTGTGTGTGTGTGTGTGTGTGTGTGCTGTGGCATTGCATGAAGGCTTGTGGCGCACAACTGTACACTGTCGTGTTGTGGGGAATTGCAGAGTGACATTGTAGGAATGCACTGCAGGCAGATTTCTGTTGTGATATCAAACCAGAACCATGGATCACCAGGTCAGTGATCCATGGCCCAGCCACTGTGAGGAGGCGGCGCTTGGGGCCTTCCCTGCGGCCTGCAGGCCTCATCTGATGGCCCAGAGGCCCTCCAGGGGGGGGGCAATAAATTGCTGCCTGATGCTGTGAGGCCAAGTATGCTCTTCAACCGACGCTTTGATGCGGGTTTTTCGTGTCCACATGTGGGTCTCCAGGAGATTGAGTACTGCAGAAGCAAAAGAAGAAGGCTCGTTTTTTGTATAAAGAACGGCCCTAAATGTATGAGGCGTGTTTTGTGCATCCGTATGAATGGGAAGTGCGCTTTGTCTGATTGATTGTGTTGACTGATTTGGATGTTGCACGATGGACAAGCGCATAGTTTCATTGCCTGAAGCTGTGATGTGTAATGTACATGTGATGATGTGTGCAGACCCAGAACAGGACCCTGTGATGGGTGTGGGAACTCCAACAAGGTGGGTGCATGTGACAATCCAGAACAGCTACTAATCTTCCAAATTAAAGCTTCCAAGAATCAACGAGTCAGACTCCTTTTAACCGTTTCACAAGCGCTCAAGGTGCAGACCAATTGCATGACATCACCTAATTGCAGAAATCTTCCAGAACATTCTAGGCTAGACCAGGCTGAAGCTTACATGCCCACAACAACGTGCCCTGCATGAGCACAGTCGGCCCACTTCAATGCAGCAGCTCTGCCTCACACAGCCGCCCTGCATCCGGCCAAAGCCATCACTCCGCGTAGTCGGTGAGCGACAAGCAGCTAATATGCCCGCCCATGGAAAAGCAGCCTTGAGCTACTGCTTCTCATCATCAGCCTTGTCATGATCTTGTTGTGGCATGGGACTTGCAGAACCCGCTATGTTGAGAATTCTCATGCATGTCCATGTGTTGTACTGTTTGGCGGACTTGTAGCCTACCGTTCGTAGCCTACCGTTCGGAGTATACGTTTCTGTTACAATCCGGGCTTGGAATCTATTACGACAGTTTATTAAATAAACTCTCGAGAAGTCAGGGTGCTACATCGATCACAAAAGAAGCGGGAAGCATGACGCGGGAAGCATGAGGCACAGCATCACGCTCAGCAGCGCCAGCTTTGAAATCGCTGGGAGCAACACAGTTCCGTAGAACAGGGCATTCTGTATCTGCAACGGAAACAACGTCCACACACACACGCTTATATTTACACAGCATCTTTCAACACAGTCCTCTCCGAATGCACTGCGCCTCGAGCCTGACCATGCGCCCACTCTCCACAACAACTTCTAAAACAACTGCCGATGTCATGTCACTCCACAACAACACCTAAAGCTCCTCCATGGTCGTCCCTCCCCTGTGGCCCAACAGCGCAGGCGGCGAGCGCCCACTGCGAGGCACGGCCTTCCACGCACACCACAACAGCCCCCCCACCACCTCTGGGGAGTGCTCCGCGACGTCCAGCTGGTGCCCCTAAACAAGAGAGCCTCACAGCCGTATGCGGGGTCCATGGGAGGCGGCAGGGATGGCTAGGAGGGCCCAAGCACTCTGGCAAGCTGTGCCTTGAGGCTGAGGTTCTGCGCCACCAGCTCCTTCAGGGAGAGCAGCAGCCCCTCCCTGCCCTCATCGCTGCGTGCCATCTCCAGGAACGCCGCGACAGCTGCGCTGCGCTTGAGCCTCTTCAGCTCTCCGCCGATCTTCGCCGCCCCCTGCGCGCTGTGCAGCCACTCCAGGAACTTCTCATCGCGGCTGATCAGCTCCTCATGCTCGACCACTGCGGCGCCTGCACACACCACCACACACCTGTGGCCACGCGCAGCCATCACAAGCACACTTGCAACAGTCCCTGTAGAAAGCATCAGGAAGAGGGGGCCGTGCGGCAGAGCAGATGCGCAGCGCCATCAGCTGCTGGTGGGGAGCCTGAGGCAGCCTGGCAATCCAAGTGCCCCTGTAGCCACACTTCATCGCACATGCACTTGATGTGGACAAGGGGTGCCCTGAAAAGTGCGAGCCTGGAACATTAGGGTGCTCTGCGCCACAACACGAACAGCAGGTGTCAAGCATGCAGCGTTGGAGGCAGTCACGCAAACAGCGCGGCACACACCTCCACCACAGCCGCGCTCCTGTGCAGGCTTGGCAATTGCGGAGCTGCCTGCCATCGAGCCACCCTCGCACGCATGCACTGGCGACCGCAGCGGCGTCATGGCCGGCATGGCAGACGGCGACACCTCGAGTGAGTTCTCATGCATGCTAGACATGCCTACGTCGCCGCCGGGGGAAGAGGATTTGAGGTACCACTGCTGCAGGAGCTCCAGCGCATCACTGCGGGGGATGGAGGGGTCGGCGGAGGCGATGTGCGCACGCACACTGCCCTCCGCCAGCTTCCGCCGCAAACGAGTGGCTAAGGTGTGCCGGGCGTCGACCCACGGAACCAGCCCCTTGATCACATTCTTCGCCCTCATGCGGACCTGCACGCACACGGCCCGTGGACGCTGCTCATCGCTGGCGGCAACAGCCCCCCTATTGAGGCCCCCTTTCCTCCTGCCCCCCTGCCCCCCTCACCGTCACTACCACACCAACATCGTCAAGCACACATGCTATTCGTACAGAGCGGCATGCATCTGCGAGAAGGTCAGAAGCACTGATCAGTTGCCGGAAGCGCACGGGAGTGTCATGCATGCCAGCAAAGTGCAGCGCAATGGAGTGGTACACGGGCAGCAGCTGCTCCTGCCGCTCATGCATGGTGACTTCACCGGTGGCTGCTGTGCCCGCATGCTGCGCGGCCTGCAGGGAGCACAGCACGGGGTCGCAGCGCGCCATGAGCTTCAGGAGGTCGTGCTTGCGGAACTTGATCTCCACTGCGCCGTCTGCTTCTAGAACATTCCCTCGAGCTGTCGGATCTGCAAACAAATCACTGTGAACAGTTGCGGGGGATGCAGCAGGCTGCTTTTCTGCCCCGCGTGCATGCATGCGTGGTGTCCATGACGTCGCCCACACGTTCGATAAAGAGCTGCTGGTCTTGAGATTGACATTCAATTCAGCCGTGGCATGCAAGCCGTTAGTGTTATGCTGACTGCTAGCGGTAGAGTGCATTTACTCGAGGTCTCAGGTTCGAATCCCGTTCCGGCCAGACTCGTCTTTCTTCGAGCTTCTGATCCGGGTGCGTAAAGGGTCTCTGAGGGTTTCCCCTTCAACGAATTGCATGAATTCCGCCACTGTGGCGCTGAGGCGGAGGCTCAAAATGAGTTTGGCGTCGCCCCGAAACATTATACTTTTCATTTCTTCCTTGCAAGGTGCATACTTATATCTAAACGTATGCAGCGATATATCCATGCACAGTTGATATATCCATGCAGCATTGTAGCTGCGAGCAGTTGCATCCACTCACACACACAGTTAATATATCCATGCAGTTGCGTACAAACAGCTACTGTAGTAACGCAGCAGCAGCAGCAGCAGCAGGCGTGCCACCACCCACTGTGTGGGCCTGCCACCACCACCACCAGCCAGCCTCCACAGCGCCGCTGCAGATGCCTCACAAGCCTCTGCATGGAGCGCTGCACACACCCTGACAGAGTTCACAGCGGGAGTGCGCACCAGCATACATCTCAATAACAGAGGAGTTGATCATGGAGTCGATCACCACCCATGCGCCGCCCCGCAGCTCGCAGCCGGGCGGGAGGTACACCATCACCGGCCAGCGGTACGTCCGCAGCGCTTCTACAATGCATGAGCCAGCCTGCAGCACCCCTTCGAAAAGATCCCTCTGGCCACCAGAGAAGCCCCGCCAGTTGGCCAGGATGACGAGCGGCAGCCCCTCCGCGTCAAACTCCTGCAGCGTCTGCGCGGTCTTGGCCGCGGAGTCCGGATACCACACCTGCACCACCCCCGCACTTCTGAGTGCGCTTGTCTGCATGAGCACAATGCATGAACATGTGCATGCGTCACGCAGAGTGATGCGATGCATCATGAAGCCAATGCAGCGCCGTGTGCTGCGCTGGTAGCCGCTGCGGAATCGGGCGGGGGCAGCACAGTGCAGGCCACTGACTCAGCTCTCAATGTGAGCATGGCGCGCCGCAGCACAGCATCGCCAGCATGCAGCCCCCCCCCCCCCCCAGTGGGGGGGAAAGAGGCAGCGCCCTTCAGGAGCACGGCAGCCCCCAGTGCTGCTAGTGTTCACACATCTCCGAATCCATGGTGCAAGGCCAGCCACCTCTGCCCGGTCACCTGGGCAGCGCAAGGAGGGGAGTGCGCACCTGGCCAGCCTGCACGATCTCCTGCTCAGAGGAGGTGGGCATGCCGGGGTCCGCGGGCACACTCACCGTCACCGTGTTGCTCTCCACCCCCAGCACCCCCACCGGCAGCCCCTCAAGCCGCGCGCGGCCGGTCACCACGGTGCGCGCCCACCCCTCCTGGTACTCACGCCACGAGCCGCGGTCGAACATGCCCCCCAACCACTCCCCGTTGCGGCCACATCCCGCCGCCGCCTCCCGCACATCAAACTGGCGGCCCGCGCAGGGGGTGTAGGCGATGCTGCGGCGCTGCGAGTCCTTGGTGACCCTCATAGACACATCGTGGATGGTGTGCTGTCCGCCTGCATGCATGCCGCACCCTCTCAGTCTGACAGTGCATTTCTTTCTTCTACACCAACAGCCCAACATAACAGCTTGCCAGCCTGCAGTAACACAGGCAGCCGCGGCCCCCCACACAGCACAGCATGCACCACCTGGGGCGATCTGTGGCCACGAATCCCAAAGGCTCATGACCTACTGTATTTCTGGTAGCAGGCCAGAAGCTGCAGTGGGCGCGCGTCCCACAGTTATCTATGATGACCGGTCGGCGCACCAGTGGTGAGAGGTGTGAATGCGAGCCACTCGAGTACGGCGCGCACGCCCGACAGGTCATCGGCGACAGTGAGATGCGCGACTCCATTGTGGGCCATGACGCGCGGGCCGCCCAGCTGCAGCTGCGAGGTGTACACCTGCCTGCCCAGCAGCTTGTTGAGGGCCTGGTAGCCGGTGAGGATGATGGGCTGGCTCGCCCTCTGCACCACCCTGCACCCCCATGCCCCTTCAGCCACCTGCTCATTCAAAAGCTGCCGCGTGCGCGCTGCTGCGGCGCTGCTGTGAGAAGCTCTCTGCCTTAATACAGAATCGCAGAGGGAAGGCCATGAGGTGTGAGAGTGTGCCACCAGCCGCTCAGGAACTTGCTGGAGGGCATGGCCGGCAAGCAGCCGCTCAGTGTTCAGAACAAGTGGTGGCTGACTGGTTGACTGGTGCTGGGTATCATGGGCAGTTGCTGTGTGGCGGTGAGAGCATACATGGGGACAAGCAGTGAGGGGGGGGGGGCACCTGCGGCCAAGGCGGCCGAGGTAGGCGCCGATGCCGACGGTGCGGCCAGACACCAGCGTCGCCGTGAAGCCCTCCACAAACGCCTTGGCGTACGCAGACGCGATGGCGGCGCTGCCTGAGAGGCACTCCACTCCGATGCCATCCTCCTCCCCTGCACAGGCTTGCTGTGAGTGCTGTGCTGCAGGTGCTGTGAGTGATGTGAATGCTGTGTGTGCTGTGCTGGGAGTGCTGGGAGTCATGGCAGTGGCTGTGGCCACAGCTGGCTACCACATGCAACACAGGCACCGGCATGGAGGGCTCTGCCTGCAGCACCGCGCTCCAACAGGGCAAGAGGGGGGGGGGCTATGCTGGAGCGGCTGCTGAGGCACCTCTGACCTGCAAGCGGGCCCCCCACGCAGTGGTCCGCCTGCAGGTCAGACAATGCATCTGAGGGGGGACCTGCTCATGAACACCTGACACTAGCGGAGTGCTAGAGGTTGCTCAGTGCGCACAAAGAGGTTGCGAAGCGCGCAGGTTCGCAGTGTGAAATAGAGCAGAGCAAGGGGGGGCGTGCCGATGATATCAGTGATGCGCCAGTGGGGGGGGGAGGCGTGCGGCATGTTCTCTGCGCGGAACGGCAGCTGCTCCTCTGTGCCGGCCTGCTTCAGGAACGCCTGGTAGTGCTCGTCCGGCAGGTACACATACTCAAAGCCCTTCCACGGCTCGCTGTCACTCTGCCACTTCACCTGCACCACCCCAGCCACTGTCACACACTGCACCACGGCCACTGCGGGCCGCCGCTGTGCAAGCCCTCTGGCTGCGGCGCCACCCCCTGATGGAGCGGCTGCAACACGTGCACTGCTGTTGACGGTGGGTTCAAGTCTCAGGGTTCCCCTGGTTACCGAGGCCACCAGCAAGCCGTCGGGGGGCAGGGTGCCGCATCAACACCACGTGCCTCTGCTGCATGCACGGCGGCAAGCTTGCACAGGCGAGCATGGGCAGGAGGCAGGGTTGTGCATGTGCATGTGTGTGTGCGTGCCTGCATCAGGCGCTTCAGCTTCTGGTCCAGTCCCACTTTGGCGCCAGAGTTGGCCGCGAGGTAGATGAGTGGCCACTGGCGGCGCAGCGCAAGGTCTGCGGCGGCGCGGAACGCGGCATGCTCACATGGGCCAAAGGCGCCGGCGGCGAACGTGATGTCGTTTGCGATGGCGATCACGTGGCGGCCGTGCGGCCACTCTGGCGTGCGCAGCAGCAGACTCCACACCACCACGCCCACCTCGTTGCTGCCCACTGCACGGGACACCTGAACGCAGCGCCACTTCGCTCACTGATATAACTGAATCAAGCGCCTCAGCTTCACCAAATGGACAGGAGTTTGATCCAAAAATTCATCCACCCGGGGGGCCCTTTTCCTCCCCCACCCCCCCCTCCACTCCTCTGGATCAGCCTCAGACGTAGCCACAGTCTGCCTCGAGCACAAGCAACATCTGTGCACTGAGTGTAGTGCAGGCGTGCATACCTCTTTGAGGCCGATGTTGGCGGTTCGGAAGTCGGAGGGGTCGAAATCCTCAGAGACATCGGAGTCCAGCACGAGCTCGGTGGCTTCCACCACGGGCGCCGCGGGCTGCCGCAGGCCGCTGTCCGCCTCATGGTCCGCCCACAGCGCCAGCAGCGCGTCTTGGAAGACGGCAGGGAAGTCGTAGCAGTACGTGGTGCTGTGACGGCGCGCCTGTAGCCGCCGTTGCTGCACCACAGCCAACCGAGTCTGCCCCACCGGCCCCCCCCCATAGCAGAGTACGTCATGCTCACCTCAGGCTGTAGATTAAACAATGCATGCATGCGCACTGACATCACACGTGTGGATTTAATTTGTGCGTAGTAATGTTTAGAATACAGTACCACAACGTCGAAGCAGTGTCCAAAAGCTGTCGCACGGCCGTATGCACGCATGCATGCATGTGTGCGTACCTGAAGTGGTGACAGGCGGGGCAAGGGAGCGAGCACGGGCCCTGCGCGGGTGCAGCGGTCGAGCAGCAGGCCCGCCTGGCCCAGTGTGGAGGCGCCCCCTGCGCGGCTGGCAGTGGCGCTCTGCAGCGTGACTGTGGTGCCGTCCTCCGCCAGAACCTCCTGGAAGACGCTCACGCTGTCCTCTCCACTCTCATGCCCTGCAATGCATGCCATCTGTGTTACCGGGTGGCCACCAGGGGCAACTGCAGCGCTCTGGAAGGTTGCCTGTGCCTGAGGAAAAGCCTGGGGGGTGATCAGGGGGAGTTGGCGGGGAGGTGTGACTCGCTGTATGTGAGGTTCAGGGTGTCCAGAGGCGCACCACTGGGCAGTGAGATGACGACGCGCCAGCCGCGGGGGCCGATGGAGTGGCGGTGGGGGGCAGAGTCGGAGCGCAGACAGATGGTCCACTCCACCACCGCGGCCCTGCGCAGTGCGGGTGCATGCCTGGCCGCCACCTGTGCCGCCGCGGTCCGCAGCGCCGCCGCAATCTGGCTCTCCTTCCCCCCTGCACACCCTCCACAGCTTCACCACTGCAGCTCCCGCAGCCACTGCCACATGTAGGGGTTTGAATTAGCCGGTGAGGATTCATAAGCAAAAGATTACGGCTGATTTTCAACCCCCCAATCAATGGCTAATCGACATTTTGGGATTCAATCATTTTCTGGTTAGCCATAAAATGACATTGATTAGTTAGGGCTTGTTAGTTTATTATGGCTTATTAGTTGATTATGATTAGTTCTAATCCTCATCATAATCATGTATAAGGGCTTATTAGTTGATTATGATTAGTTCTAATCCTAATCAACTGTTCCCCTGTTCCCCTACTTGTTAATCAATGATTCATACAATTTAGAGGAAACAGACTGGTGCAATGTTGTCATTCCAGTCGACACAAAGGACTGCTCACTTGACAATATAGCAACAACAGTTGCGCTCTTGCATCGTCCTGCTAGATCGGCTGTGCAGGTACATTTCAGTTTCACAACACTTTGAGGTACACGTACAATACGGGTCCTTTGAGGGCGTTTTGGACCGGAGGAACTGATTGGGCGACTGTGGCAACCTGCAACCTTCCATCCATACCCTTTTACCGCTTTTCTGGGGGACGTTGTTTTCCGGCGACCTGTTCCTTTCCAGCTGATTTGGCAGTTCGATCCCTCAATTGTGCGCTTTTTGTGTTTCACCACCAGATGGAATCCCTGGCCCTTGGGATACACAGGTATTGTCACATAGGTGCCCCCAGGCCCATTAAATATCCCCACAGTAACCAAAACATATAGGAATTGTTCTGTCTAGGGGTACTTACAAGCGTCGGTACAAATTAATAATCAACCTGTAATCAGTGCGAAAACGACACATTCAGGTATTGATCAGGACCACTTATTACCCTGCAGTCTTTGTTTTTGGCCCATTCCTAATTGAATATTGATTAGCGCCTAACTAATCAATGGCTAATCGACCTCCTAGACTTCCTAATTGAGAGCCCTAGCCACATGTGCTCGAGTACCACTTGGCTGCTACGTTCTGTGCTATGTGATCGCATTCTACCGCTAGGAGCGATTCTGTCATTGATATAGTAGATGCGCCTACAATCGTAACGCACGAATCAGAACTGCAGGGGTGGGGCTTCAGCTGGGACACAAAGGAAAAGCAGGTTTTCACGCTTTGTACCTGCACAGTAGATTTGAAACGCTGAGGCGCAGCAGCCGCACCTTCCCCTCTGAGTGGCAGGGAGGGCAGCAGGCTGGAAAACACATGCACCCAGTCGGGCCCCCCGCTGCCGCTCTGCGCGGCGAGCCTCGCCAGCTCGCCCAGGCACCTCGGCAGCACCGTCTCCACCTCTGCGATCGCTGCTGTGGCCGCGCGCATGCATGACTTCTGGTACAGTGCCGCCAGCAGGTCAGGGGTGGAGATGCGGCGCACGACCACACGCATGAACGCGCGGCTAAGGCGCTGCGACGACACCGTGCTCTCTTCCTGCATGCATGAGCGGGCTGAGCTGCAGCGTGTGTAATGCTCATGGCTGGCACCAGAGTTGCCGGCATCTGCGGCGCGAGCCCAGTTGCCGGCAGTTCTAGTCCACGCCGCACGTCAGCCCAAGCCCTGCTGAATAGTTGCATGGCATTGTATTGGCAGGCAGAGAGGGGGGCTGCACCTGCACCACGAAGGTGTGAAGCTGGTGGGCGTACGACGGCACGTACCGCTGCACAGTCGGCAGCGTGTCAGTCTCCAGCATGCATGCGGTGGGCGGTTCAATGAAGGACAGCATGGGCACCCTCACATACCCCGCTGCCTCCACGCACCCCTCTGCAGGGGGCCTTCCCGTGTGCTGTCCTGCAGCGCTCTCCCTCACAAGCTCACAGATATCCCTCGACCAACGGAACCCTACGCGGTGCACGTCTGAGGCCGGCGACACACACAGAAAGGCAACCTGCGAGACTCCCAGGCTGCGCAGCTTTCTGGTGCAAACTTGCACTGTGGATGCGATGGCGGCGTCGAGCGTGGACTTGTCGGCGGCGGCGGCGCTGGTGGTGGGCAGCGCGTGGTGCTGGCTCCATGGCACCTCCGTGCGGGACACTGCGGGAGGCCCCATCACCTGCACGCACACATGCTGTGACGTGATGTACACAGTGGCGTGGGTGCAGTATGTGCCGGGCAGTGGGTGCCACTGGGGGAGGCGCTGAAGCACAAGCACACCTACGCATACACGTACGTTGGCACTGCGCGCAGCACAGCACACTGCCGTGTTGCTGTTTGATCAGCTTGGCGTCACAGGTGGAGTGCACTCCTCGGTGGCCTTGCAGAGGCTGACGGTGTGAGGGCTACAGCAAGTGGGCATGCAAGGGCGGGCAACACGGCACCGCGCGTGGCGTCAGGGCCACTCTGCAGGCGCAAGCACATGCTGCTGCTGCTGCTGCGTGCATAAAAACATGTGCTGCAGAAGAACAGGAGACAGAAACATAGAGGAAAGTAAACAACATACAGCCAGGCAGGAGCACAGAGGATGGCAGAGGCAGCACAGCGGCGCACCTGGATGCAGCGGGGGCCGGAGGGGAGGTACGAGGAGGGGTCCAGCACCACGTGCAGCACACTCACGCCTGCCTGCACCTTGCCGGAAGCCACGGAAGGTTGCAGAAGGCTGTCCAGCATGCCCGGCAGCGCCTCCAGCGTCGCCGGCAGCACCAGCACGCCTGCGGAGGGCGCCTCCGTGACTGAGTCTGCATGCATGGTACCTTGAGCTTCACAGTTGTGAACATGATGTGGATGTGCACATACCATGGTGCATGCTCTGCATGGGGTAAGCAGCCTGCCGCAGCATCAGGCCTGGGGGCCGCACTATAATTTACAACGTGCAAGCACAGACACGGGGGCAGCAACTTGTGACAGTCGCTGTGCGATCTCATGCGTCACTACTTCACCGGCAGCTGCATGACCGCAGAGCATGGCAGGCAAGTAAAGCAAGCAGCAAAGCAGGCAGCAAGGGGGGAGCGCACCAATGCCGACGCCGGCGTCAAACAGCCAGTGGTACGCCTGGAAGCCTGCGGGCAGAGCGGTGGGTGCGGTCACCAGGAACGCGGAGTACAGGCGGTGGATGTATGTGAGGCAGGCCGCATGCCGCAGTGCGACGTCGCTGCTGGCCAGCAGCAGAGCCACGGCCTCCTCGATCGCTGCGGGTGCGTCCACCAGCACCGCCAGCCTGCACAGCGCTGGCTCTTTTTATGTAATACAATGGCATGGTGCACCTGCAAGAGCCGCGCTGCAGCACGGCAACGCACACACCATCAACTCACCACATCAGCGCACTCACCATCTTTTCCTTCTTGTAGTTTGCATCTTTACAGACATGTCTAATGCATGCCACCACGGGTGTGTAGTTTGGCACGGCTAGCATGCGCAGGCGAAACACACGAGAGACAGTAATTGAGAAGATTCTTGGCAGAAAGAATCATGCCAACCCCGAGAGAAATCGGCCACAACACCTCAGACTTCCAACGGAAGTGCAGAAGCCAGCATCATTTAGCAATGTTCCAGGCTGCAGGCGCAGAGCTGTGTGTGCACGTGGCGATCAACCGCACGTGTCTTCGGCCCCTTGACTTGATTGATCACCTGATATCATTGAGTATGAGACAGGAGCTCTGCTTTTGGCCCCTAGGGCTTTAAAGAACAGTTGACAAGGTCGTCGCAGGACGGTTGTGAGGAATCGCCGAGCTCTAGATCTGTTGCATCTACAAGCGCCCGCGTGAGCGCGGAACCCCTCTCTCCCGATGCAGCCAGAGAATTAACGCCGAGCACGGACGGATGCGAAAAGGCCTGCTTTGTCGCCACGAGGACAAAAGAAGCGATGCAGCGGCTGCTTGGATTCCTTCTCCAAGCATACTGCCAGCGCGACTGGTGTGCGCGGCATGGTGCACGTGCATGGCCGATTTTCAACCTGTGCACATGCCGGAATTCGATTGCCCCGCACCCCGCCACGCTCAAAACAAGCACGCTACTCACACGTCAAGTGATAAATAGAGTCTATTAGTCACAGTAGATCACTCGCTCTTGCTGCAGCTCTTCAGAAGTTGCGACGCTTGAACCATCCCGTTGCGCACATCACCTACTCCAGCAGTGGAGCTTCGTTCCTGTGTTGGTACGCTGCTCAGCTGCTACATCTCTTCCTTCTTCACTGCGTAGTGTTATCGTTTCCCTCTCATCAACTGGCTCGGTTGACGGCAACTGAGAGCGCGACTCGTGCCGCTGCTCAAGCACCGCCACCGTCTCGCCACGTCGTGTGGCGCACTCTCCAGCAACAGCAGGCTGATTCGGTTCTGATTCGGTTCTGCATAGCTTTGACGGCAAGCTGTGGTTGGCACACCAACCTGTAGTCCTCTGCCTCGTCTTCAACGTCGAAATATGCGCGGCTGCTAGTTCTTGCCGTGCTGGAGCCACCCACCGCTCATTTTGCATTCCGAGGCCTGCTTGATCACAATGCACACAATTCGAGCAGTTGACGGGCGGGAGAAGGCAGCGTGTTTCTGGAAACTGCCGTGGTTGACAGGATATTCGGTTGGAGGTTCACGAAGACGCAGCGCACGAGCATTCATCGGGGATCAGATCCTCAAGCCTATTCTAGATTTGATAAGCATACGTCGACGATGCGAAAGGCTTTCTACCCGTTATTGGATTTCCCGTGCTAAATCTGATAGGATGCGCTGGAAGGGAAGCAAAGGTACCCCGACCCTGAAGGTTCACACAAAGAAGAGACAGGAAACGTATGAAGTCGGGGACTTCCCCATACTCGCTTGGAGCATCGGCCTTAGCCCACACGAGTGACGAACACAAGGAATGTGCGCTGCAGGGATCGAACACTTCAAACAATGTCGGTTGTACATGTCCGGTTTCGTTCAGTGCAGCCACCGCAGGTGCGCAGGCACACGCACAGCTGCGCAGGCGCTGCAGACGAGGCCATCGGTCCTTACAGCAAGCGCTGCAGCCGCTCTGAGGGCGGCGGCGAAGCTGTGTGTACAGCTGCCGAGACTTTAAACCACGCGTTGGACCACAGCGATGCCGCTGCACAGGCACACCCCCAGCCAGCCACGCTGCAGGAAATAGAAGGAAGTCCCCAGACAGGCACCAGCACGCCTCCAGAACCCACAGGGGCGCCACCACCGCCGCAGAGGGGCGGCGTGCAGACGTCCGGCAGTTCCAAGCTCGTGCATGACAGTGAGCCTCCGCTGATGAGCGCTGCAAGTGGAGAGGCGTTGCGCGCCTGCCACGCTCGCAAGAGGCATCGCAGGCATCCTGATGCAGCCGCATCCACAGCAACAGCCATCGCTGCAACATATCCTAAACACAGATTGAGGGGGCTGCTAAACGGTCTGGTGCGTCGAGTGTGCACGGCCGTGGTGCGCCGACCACCACACACACAGCCACCAGCTGTGGCTACTATAGCAGCCGCAGCTCCACGCCAGCAGCCCAAGAAAACGGTGCCAGAGACAATGGTACTGCAGCGGTGCCAGCTGGTGCCCCCCGCCAAGCTGTTGCTGCCGAGAAGCCGGCCGCACCGCAACAGTGTCGCAAGGCACAAATTCATTCTTGTGCGAAATGAGGAAGGATGACTCCCCACCCAGCAGCACCCCTCCAGCTGCACATCCGAACGAGACTGCTCACTGCGCGGTCCAGTGGATGTCCATGGCGCTGGACGTGGACGCAGCCCGCAGCTACCTGGTGCTACTGTTTGAGGTGGCACTGTGCAGGGTGACACACGCGGTGCTGCACCTGCTGACCATGCGGCGGGGGCGGCTGCTGGCGTGTGCGTCAATAAGCCTCACGTGGGCGACGTCGAGCCCGCAGCACATGTAAGCCGTGAAGCGTGTGCATGCATGGCTCGTGAAGGAGGCGGTTGGCACGCAGGGCATGATGTTGCTGCAGACGGCAGTGCAACGCTGCCTGTGATAGTTGCAGGGGGCCGGCAGGATGAGGCATTGCGGGTGTAGATGGCGCTTTTTTCCACACTCTCCAGTCTTTAGGTTGCTGCCTTTGTATGTGCGAGTGGGCGTTCTCAGTAGCATGCACTTTAGTGTGGTAGTGTCGAGTTCTTTTGGAGATATGAACTGGAACTACATGCATGGAGATTGCAGAGGCAGCACCACGCGCGCAGATACCCTAGGGGCCCGCGTGTTGTCTCGCAGTCGCTGTAGAAACAAGAATGATTCCAAACACGGAAACATGCTGTAATTTCGGGAGAAAAGTGAAAAGAAGAGACATCTGCCCCCAACCAACGTGGGCCCCAGATCAGACGGCTACAATCACTTCACTGTCTCATTTCTAGTCCTGATAACCCAGAAGCTGTGTATACAAGCTGAGCCCACATTACTGTGCATGAAATGAAGTGTAATCCAGCGTCCCGGCAGAGCATCGCAGAGCATGCCACATCCGACACCCGAAGAGAATCCGTTTTGTGCACCAAAGCTCCGCCCAAAAACCGACAACTTCCCTTGAAAATGCTAGTGCTCTGCTTGATCTGCAGAGCAGGGGCGGCATGCGGCAGCGGGCGGGTGGCGCACCTGGCTTCGAAAGTGGCTTTGCGCTGAAGCTCCTGCAGCACCCTGGACGCTGCCTGCTCCAGAGAGTCGATCTCCAGGGTGGCCTGCGAGGTGAGCGCGGCCTCATACGATGACGCCGTGCTGTTGCCCCTCTCCATGACCTGCACACGCTGCCTGCTGCTCACTGCCCCACACTCTGATAACACCCCTCAACAGCCAGACTCGCAAACACCCACTTTCAGCCCTCAAACGGGCACTATTAAACTTGCACCGTCACATAAACAGAAGCGCAAGGAAAGCCTCCAGGTCATGCTCACTAGCGTCAGAGCTCCTTGCAACTGGATGCCCGCACTCTCCCAGCCGAACCGCCGCACAGGAGCAGGAGGGATCGAGGTGCAGCGCTGCTTGCAGTGGTGGCAGCGGTGGCGGCATGGCAGGTGATGCAGCAGCGGGGCACATGCATCGATCATGTCAGCAATACCGGACTGACGAGAACTGCTAGCACACGACAAGCATATCACATGCACTGCGTGGTGCATGTCGGCCTTGAGCAAAGCATGTGGGTCTGCGGAGCGGCACACCGGAGGGACCTTCATGTCGCAGTCCAGCTCCGACGCGTGCGGCACCTCCTGCTCCTTCTCACCGCCGCCTGCGCCGCCCACCTGCGCCGCGCTGGCCTCCGCGAGGGAGCCCCTCTCAGAGGGGGGCACCAGCGAGCATGCGATCGCAGCACTGAGGTCTGACAGGAAGGCGTGGTCCAGCAGCTGCTGGGCGCGCTGCACGAGATGCTGCAGCGGCTGCACAGTGGGCAGCTGCGCCAGCTGCGCCAGTTGTGGCTTGAAGTGCTGCGCGGAGGGCGCCACCAGCGTGTCCAGGATCGTGGCCACCAACTGCGCCTTCCTCGGCAGCGCCTGATGCGACAGCACCATGTCCAGCACCTACCACACCACCACCCCACTTGTCTGCGCACTGCAGTGGAAGGAAGCAGCCTTCTGAGGGCCGCTCTCAGCAGCACAGCCAGCACACAACCCAGAGACAAAACATGATTGAAGCGCGTGGCCATAATCTTGCTCTTTTTTTATCATCACCACTGAGCAAGAGACGAGCTCAGCTGTGATGAAATAGAACTCTTCACAATAAAGCAAACACGGAAACTTGCACTGAACAGAACAGCCCTGCGGGTCCATGATGCACAGGGGCGAGGGAGGCGGAGGGCACCTGCTGGAGGTCGGAGGCATGCTCCTTGCGGAGCCGGTCGATCACATCCGCAGTGCCAAGCTCTCCGAAAGTGCCCAGGAACGGCGCCTCGCTCTCCAGGAACTTGTCCAGTACGTTGCGCGCAACGCGCCGCTGCAGCCCTGCTAAGCCCCCCTCAAGAGTCTCGAGCGCGGCGATGGCCCCCTGCGCGCTGGCCTCCACGATGCGCTGCTCGCGGATGTGTGCCTGCTCGATGTGCATGCGGATCTCCTCCTGAAGCTTCCTGGTGGGGAACATGTCCGCCAGCGCCAGCGCCGCAGAGTTTGGGAACGCCGTGGCTGAAGGAGTCTGGGGTGCGTACTCTGCAGGTGTGCTGCAAATGAGTGTGCATACTTTCGCAAGCTTGCCTCTGTTCTGGAGTGTGTTGCAGGCTGCAACACACTCCAGAACAGAATGATTCGATTAGTTTGCGGGTATGCAAGTGCAACTATTGAGCACTCAAGTGGCTGCGAGGAGCGTTGGGTGTCAGCAGCTGTGGGGTTGTCCACATCCCCAGGGTGCACGTGGTTGAATTTGTGCTAGGCTAGGCACATGGGGGTCTGGAGGGCAGCCCCTCTGCAAGGGGGCAGCCACGCAGAGGCCTGATGTGGTATGCAGCGTACCTCTTGCTCACCTTTTCAAGTTGGTGCCCAAGAAAGCGTCATGAACACAGAGAGGTATTTGATCAGGCAGGTGCAGACAAACGGGAATCCCAGGAAGCACAGACCAACACAAAATCAACAGCGCGCAATGGGTCCCCCAACTCAGGCATGGCAGCAGCCCGAACAGCAGCAGCTCCATGCCTTACAGCACTTAAGGACACAGAAAAGAAGAGAAAAGTGACAGAAGCAAGCACCTGAGTCGCCTTTCTGGAGGCTGCGGCTGCGCTCGGCATCGTTCTGCGCGTCCTCCGCTGCCTGCTCCTCGTCGCTGGCCTTCTGGTCATCATCCCCAGAATAGTCCGCAGCCTCTGTGGAGCCCTCCAGCTGTGAGGCCATTGCTGTGCCGTGGGCCAGAACTATTTCGGAGAGCCTCGAGCAGAGCTCCTCGGGCAGCACGCTCTGCAGCGCCTCCCACTGCTCCCCCCATATGCTGCACACCACTCAAACTGCTTGCTACAATGTTCGCGTTGTAGCGTGCCAGGCTGCACCCTTTCCAGATGCACACTGCTGAAACTTTCATTTCCTGCCAAAACGACAATCCACACCATCGCCCCCTCTGCGCACGGGTGTGGTACGCAGGGCTCATGGGGGGGTGGGGGGGGTGGGCGCACCTGTACAGTAATGCGGGGGTTCCCAGAACTTCCAGAAGCTCTCGCGCAACGCAGTCGGCGTCAGTTACGTAGCCGGTGATGAGCATGTCCACTGCCCGCTGCGCAGCCTCGAACCTGTGCACCAGGTCACTTGAAGCCACCTGGACATCACCCACACCACGTGGCGTGTCATGTGGCAGCGCCACGGAGGGTTGTTGCTTGTTGCTTGTTGCAGTCCCAAAAAGGCATGCAAGGCAGTGTCTGGGGAAAAAACCAACAAACACTTGGAGAAAAAAGAAAGAAAGAAATGGATGCAGAACGGTTATGGTGTCATGAATGGACTGCATGAAAGTTGCTGTATGGTAGCACAAAGCCACACATGGTGTGCACGGCACAGTCTGTGTGGCTCGCTTGAGGCCAGTGGAGGGGGCTGGCATGGGGCAGGGTGGAAAGCTACGCAGATTCCCCAACATGCCATCAACTACCTGGCACCAGAATCACCTCTCGCTTAAATATGAATACCTATATATGCACCAGAATCACCTCTCGCTTAAATATGAACACCTATATATGTTGTGTGGGGTAGACATGAGCAGTGATGAGGTGATGCTGATGATGGCGGGGGAGGCGCACCTGGGGCTTTGCGAGGTCGGGGAAGGAGCCGAGGAAGGGCCGCGCGGTGGAGATGCTGTCGCAGTCATCCAGAGTGAGCTTGGCCACCAGGTCCCCCGCACTCACCACGCTGCTCTCCAGCACCTGAAACCGCGTAAACGTGAGATACGGATACTATATTTACCCGGCTCATGAGCCTCGGGATGCAGAGCAGGCGTGGGTCTGGGCAGGACAGGTGGGCCAGCTACATTTGTTTGTGGCGGCGCAGGCTTACTGCGCGCGCACGGCCCCCAGGCACTGCACCAAGCATGCATGCACTGATCCTGCCGCAATTCACACATGCAGCAGGTAATGCAAAACAAAACGGCATTGTAGCGGCAAAGCCGTAAGTTGCCAGCACATTAAACCACCAATTCACGCTGGATGGACTTCCAGCAGGTCGTGATCTCACTGTGTGCAGGTTTGAATCCTCCTGCCACAGCAGCAGCAGCAGGAGGAGGAGGCCCTGCGCACATGCCACCACACACAAACACAGGCAGGCTCTTGCAGGGGGGGTGCACACCTGGAAGTGGATGTGGCCGGAGGCAGGGGAGGTGAGCAGCATGATCTGCTTCATGGCCTCCACCTCCGCATACTGCTGGTCCTGCTCCACGCGGCTGCCATCCTCCACCAGGTACCTGCACACCACCCAGACAAGTCCCTGCCGCACCCTCACACCTCCCACAGCGCCGCGTGAGAGCTGCGCTCGCTGCGGTGGGCTCTCCGTTCAAAGGCGACAGAGCAGCATCAAACTTGGTTCATACACTATACGCCTGCATGCCCCAAAGCAGCATGCCCAGGCACAACAGCACAGCGCCAATGGGGCGTCTCCCAACGATCTGCAGGCATGATGAAGCAGCGCAGTGCGGCAGCGGCTCCGCACCTGATGAGCTTGCCAGGGGAGCTGGCGCGCAGCGAGCTGGGGTCGTGCTCGTTGGGCAGCAGGCACGTCAAGTTGTCGATGATGAGCCGCGTGCCCTGCGCCTCCTCCTCTGCGTGCACGACGTGCGCACTGCCGTCCACCTGGATGAGGATGCTGCCGTCAGAGAGCTTCCTGGCGCCCACCTCCACTGCACTGCTGTTGAGGTGCAGGCGCAGCATGTCTGGCGCCGCCTTGTGCACCTTGAGGTGGTAGCGGTCCGCCTCCAGGGTGAGGTCCACTGTGAACGTCGTCAGGGACAGCACTTTCGGCGCTGCTTGCCCCTTTTCCAGGTACTTGATGTACTGCACGCACACCCGCTGCCCGTCAAACAAGACCTAACTGGTTGCTGCGCTGTATTAGATGGAGTCTGCATCGCATAGTAACCGACAAGCTGCTGCGTCGCCAGTTATTTCTGCATTGGAGATGTGGGAGGGGTGGGGGGTTGCACCTCAGCCACGTTGGCGCTGGCCTCATTAAACGCGCTGTGAACGGCGCCGGCGATGACGCAGAGGTGCCACGCCGGCCGCTCCACGCGTACGCGCGCCGCAATTCGGGCGTCCAGCCAGCCTGTGTGCACCTGGTTCTCGACAAAAGGCTGCTCCTGAAGCATGTCGATGACGTAATCCACGAGCGTGCGAATTTCGCCGCGGACTCGCATCTCCTTGAGCGCCACCACCACTGCGCGGATGGCCTCCTGCCTCGTTGCGCCCTTGGCAAACACGTGCCCGAACTGCGAGTCTGAGAACTCATGCACCTGCACACCAGGGATGGGCCATCACGATTTAGTGATATCACGTTTTGATAGATCACGCATGATATATCACGCTTTTTTTCTTCATCGCCTTTGACATAACGGGACGTAGTGATTATCACGATGGTTACCCATAAATGTACTTTTCTGCACTATTCTGTGGGTTGGTTGATGGATTCTGACCCTAGTGGATGTACAGTCAGTCACCGTGGGAGAGAATGCACTCACAATGGAATCGATTTGTTTGTATACGGATGCATGCATCATGGCCATCAACTATTAGTGGCGCCGTTCCACTGAGGTGGATTGCATTCGTATGGCCCGTTGCATCCTGAAAAACAGGCCTTTCTTGAATAATCACTACTGTTCGCGCTCCTGCCCTAGATCACTCTCATTTTCACAACTCCTGTCATCTGCGAACACATCCATTGCCTTCCGTGAGGTTGAATATATGCTCAAATGCACCCTGCGTTGCTGAAATATGGTAAAATCACGAAAATCATTTATCACTAAAAAGTTCGATCACTGGGGCGTGATTCCGTGTTATCACGAATCACAGAAAATTCAATCATGCGTGATAAATCAAACTTTTTCGTGATCACGCGTGATTGCCCATCCCTGATGCACACGGGCGCTGCTTCTGAGATGCCCGCCGAGGCCACCTGCCATGAGGTGTCGCTGCCCAGAGTGATCTCAGACGATCGGATCGCGATCAGACTCTGCAACTGATCAGATGCCCGGTCCAATTTCACCCTGATCGAACACATATCTCACTGCGTGCGGCACTGCGGAGGGCAGGCGGAGTGGTATGGTGCTTGAGTTGACAGATGGAAAACAAGTGAAAAGTGACTTGAAACGGCAAGTACAAATGGCTAACAAAAAAACTGTCACAACGAAGGGAAAATGTAGCTGGGAGGGTGCAGGGGGTGCGTGCCTTGCTGCCGGCCTTGACGGAGAAGTACCCCCACACCTCTGGGGTGCTGCGGAAGTGGAGCTCTTCGATGCTGCCACACGTCGGCTTGAAGCCGTCCTCCGCGTGCTCGCTTGTCACCCTCACCGCCACCACGTGCCCTCTAGGCTGCCTCTGCATGCCACCGCTCGCAACCGTTGCAATTGTAATATCCCTGAAGGTTGAATAACGTACATTGATAGTTGAATGATGCCAGAAGCTGGCTGTCATGTCATCTGCGCATCGGATCAGTCTTTTTGTGTGGAAAAGGCAGCTCTTTCATGATGCACCCAAACAGTAGACCGAATGCATGCGTCAGTGGGTATGCATGCGCACCTGCGGATCCTTGTCAAGGTTGACCCGCTGCTGGCCCTCGGGGAGCTTGAATAGCGACACAATCTCATGCATGCTGTGCAGCGGGACCCCCATGCCGATCATGACCTGGCATGCGGGGATGTTTACCCCCGACAACCACTCTGTTACTGGATGCTCCACCTGTAGCCACCACACCCATGAGAGAACATCCAGAGGCAAGGCTTCAGCACTGCGCTATGCATGATCCAAGCACATTCAAACATGCTGAAAAAGAAAAAGAAAGCTGCTGCAGCTTGAGGAAGCATCACAAGCCCCACACGTGTTTGAATGTGCCAGGCATAGGACTGAGACTTCTATGAAGAAGGGAGATGCATCGAAGAGGGGAGCAGTGCAAGGACGGCATGCATCATGCGGCATAGCAGCATGGTGCTGAGCAGTGCAGATCAAGGCGGACGTGCCTGCAAGCGGGGGTTGAGCTCGAGGAAGTAGTAGCGCTTCTCATGCAGAGCGTACAAGAACTCCACGGTGGCCGCGCCCACGTAGCCCACTGACGCTGCCAGCCGCCTGCACACCACCGCAGCAGTTCTAGTTCAACTGGCTTAGTCTGCACGCACAGCGCGGACAGCGGCACACCTCTACACCCGCACACATTCATACAACTGCGTGGCTCGATAGTGCCCTGGCTGCCCTTGCACTTGCAGGGACAGGCAGCCAGGGCACTACTGAGTCACTGAATCAGAGTCACTAGCCTCCAACTTCCAACGGCGGCCAGGGAGGCACCAACAAGGCGGCAATACACACACATCACATGTATCACCCTGAGCCAAGGAGTCCTCTGCAAAGCATAGCAGCATGTAGAGTGCATGGTAGGAGTGTGCATGCATGTGGGTGTGCGGGGCGCACCGCGCGCAGGCCTCCATCTCGCGCAGCATGGCAGGCGGCGCCACCACTGCAGGCCCCTCTTCGATGATCTTTTGGTGCCGCCTCTGGACACTGCAGTCGCGTGTGTACAGACTCACCACGCCACCATATGCGTCGCACAGCAGCTGCACCTCCAGGTGGCGGCTCTGGGGCGCAAGCTTCATCGTGAACACCGGAGAGCCAGGCACCTCCCCCTTCACCTGCATGCCCTCGCACACGGCTACACAAACTTGCCAATGCGCTACCTGTTTGAATTTTCAAAGTTCACTACAAAAACTAGACGTGCAATGCATGGCACTGACCGGGCAAGCTGGCACCACCGCCATCGAAACACAGACAAAGGTGGAAGTGCTGCTCAACTCAGGATCAGTTCAAGGTCCTGAGCTGGTGCACATTCATGGCTGTTGAATGCGAATAGCTCATCAGCAATGCACTGATAGCGAGGTTTGGTGAACTGCAGGGCATGCGCGCCTGCTTGTACAGAAGCTGCACGTCTTCATCAGAGGCCACCTTGCGGATGCCCTTGCCGCCTCCCCCCCAGCTTGCCTGCACATACACGCTCGCACTGTGGAAGGTGGATGGGTCACCCTTCTCTGGGGCAGCCAACCGCCAGCCCCCCGCAAACGCACATGCAGAAGCACCAACCAAGAAACACCAGGATTGGAGACCTGCATATTGGAGACCACAAACTGTATACCACTGCGCACAGCACCCAGCCTTGCAGGTGATTCTCTAAGATTGGTCGGAGCCAGCGCAAGCTCGTCACCTGGGTCGGTGCAAGCACAGTGTGTGAACATAATGTGAAGGTGATCATGCATGTACATCACTGAACGCTATGTGTGCATGTCGTGCATGAGAATACGTGGGGGCACATGTACTGCGGCATTGATAAGGCCTGCACGTTGCCATCACGCTTGATACGATCAGAACGCAGGGCACAGCACACTGCGTGGCCACTGTAACAGGAGGGGGGTATGTGCGGAGACTGAAAAAGGCTGTAGATGAACTGTAAACTGACAGGGAGCGAGCACCTTGAGCATGGCAGGGTAGCCAATCTCTCGGCAGCTGGCTAGAGCCTCCTCGAGGCTGTGCACGCATGCGGACTGGTACGCATGCTCAGGGATGGTGACTTCCATTGCCGAGTGGTGCACTGTGGAGACCCCTGAGCCACTCCATGGCAGTGTTGGGACCCCTGCGGCCTGCGCCAGGATGCTGGACGCGATTTTGTCGCCCAGGGCAGCCATGGCTGACTCCCTGGGGCCCAGGAAGATGATGCCCAGCTCGTTGAGCAACCGCGGTAGCTCTGGTTTCTCTGACGCATGGCCCCTGTACAGTATGCTGTGCATCAGAAGCAAGACTTCAGGACATAGACAGGCATAGCTGGCTCTCTGATTATCGCTGCATCATACATGGACCCTCTGCTGTGTTCAGGAGCTGCTAATCACATGTGCGGCTGTGAAACTGTGACTGTTCATTTCGCTTGCAGCCTCTCATGCAGATGTAGACTGTGTGCTCTTTCTTTGCTTGCAATTTATTGCAGATACCCGCCATGTGAGAGCTGGCTTCAGACAACTATGAATTCCAGTGCATGCTGTGGTCGAAGGGCTGGGAAGGTTGGATGGTGGTAGCAGGTAGCTAGAGATTCCTCCGCGCGCACAGGTTGCTTACATTCACTCTGAATATTCTCTCGACGGCGAGTATCGCAGTGATGATGTGTGAGGCGCACCATCCAGGCCACACCGCATCAACTGCAGCTTGCGATGCAATTTGGCCGATAAGCTTTACATTGCCGTAGTTCTCAGCGCTTCCGCCGCCTGGAACCTCCACAAACTGATCAGCCATGTGGATGTGTTCAGCGTTGCTCTTGATATCGATGTGGGTGGCCATGGCCACCAAGCTGATGGCCTTGTCACTGCCAAATGTAGTGAACGCCCATTTGCGTATGCTGCGGATGAATTTTACAGCAGCGATACCATTGTTAGCCACAAGGATGCTATATATCGGCGAACTGCCACCGATACATTTGACGAAGCTGTCTACTTGCTGGCTTAGGCTTGAGATTCTCTTTGGCACTCCTGCCAGACGAATTTCTCTGAATACCAGCCCAACAAAGTTGATTGAATCAGATCAATGTTTTTCGACTGCAACATACTGATGGGCATCACTTGCTGAAGTGATGAGTGCAGATCGTGTGACACATCTGTTGCCTGGCGCAACAGATGTGTCACTGTTGCGCAAGCGCGGCCGCAAGTGCATGAAGTCACAAAACAGAGACATAGGTATACGTCTGGGAGAGGTTGGGTTTTTTTGGAGAGGTGGCATCGACTTCTGTATTCATTGCGGGCCAGTTGCCCTGTGGGCGTGCTTGCACGCAACGTATACACGGCCTGATGCCCGTTATAAGGAGCTACCAGGCAGAATCAGGACCAAACATGAATTAAATCTGGTACTCGTAACTGTATATGGTTCAGCGTGCTGATACAAGAGAACTGTCGCAATCCAAGTGCAAGGCACCACCGTGCACTACGGAACATGGCTGGAGAGGTAATCACGTATGCGTAACACAAAAAAAAGGGAACAAATAGATAAAAATGAGCGTACGCGTCTGCAGAAGTCCTGCTTCTTGGGGGCATACTGAAGGCCGTATTAGGCGCTGACAGTCACTCTTGCTTTTCTGACCAGATCCCGTCTCTCCGTACACAGATTAACAGCAATCAGCTCGCATCACCTGCCATTCAGATATTCGACAGCACCTGATTGCGGACTCGGTGAGTGTCTGCTGAAATGTAGCACACGTGGGAATCGTTCAAATAATGAAACCAGTAATTAAAGCATCCGCTAACGTAGCGGAGATATGTGAACAAGAGCAGCAGTTGCAATCATTTTGCCCGTACTTCGCGGGGCATTTGCTCGGGCCAGGTATGCTGCCGACAACAAGCATGCACCCTCCATGTATGCATACTCCATGAAGCAGACCGGACTTGACAGGTCCAGTGGCTACCCCTGTGAGCAGATCAGCAGCTGTAATAATTATAGATGCCAGAATCATTATATCTCTCAAGGCTTCTGCTGTTTGGTTACGCTTCGGACCGCAACCTGGCAGGTCATGGCGTACAGTTGTCTTGCCAACGAGAAATCATCATGCCTCGAACTACCATTGCCTCCCGAGACACAGACGATTTTGCATGTACACCACGATTGATCTGGGATATGACTTCAGGAGGTTGGAAATTACATCACGGAACAGCATGATCCAGACGAACTATATAATCATCTCACATCCTCCCAATGACCATATTTCATTCTCTGCCTTGGCACAATTAGTAAGACATGATCACACTGCTACCGTGCGCCATACACACGCCCTGAAAGCCCTGGGCACGACAACAACGCCGTGCGCAAGCAGCTGCATCACTACTTAGCCTTCTTGCTAGTTTTCTTCTTCTGCAAAAGATCGTGTGGGGTTCCCTTCAAATAGTCCGACCTATCCACAGCACTCTTTTCCACTGTCTTCTCCTTGGTGGTACCAGCCTGTTTGATAGCTTTCTTGGAGACCTCCTTGAACCACGTCCTCTCCTTGAGGGCGCTGTATATCACATAACCTGCACATGGCTCCTGCGGTTGCTTCATATGAACACATTCCTCAACTATATTACTACAGATCACTCTGAAGAATCCGCCCAGTAAAACTCATTTAAGATGGAATTCTATGCAGAAAGCCACAGTAATAGGTGTACCACAAAAAACTACAAGCAGTGCAATAAAGCTCGCTTGGAGTCCAGGAACAACAAGTGCCGCACTGCGTACGAAGGATCCGTACTCACATGCTCGAGCGTACTATCTCATTGTGATAGACATGACCTGGGTTGACCGCTTGGAGTGTGTGAAGTTGACCGCTTGGAGTAAGTATGAGGCTTTGGACTAGTTTCGACTAATCATGCATGATGACTCCCACAGTGATGGCGATGACAGCACATAATCAACCCCACATACCTTGGAAATTCAAGCACGTTGAAGGTTGAGATCGTAGTACTACTGTAAGATATTTGTGGGTTGAACGGGCGAGAAAAGAGACCGGGACGCACAAATGGCAGCTGCTATGGTGGCCAGGGTGAGGTACAGGGACACAGCATCTGTGTCGATCAACCTCTCAGGTTCCATGACCTCGATGGTACTGTTCAAGAACGTCTCAGCGAACTTGTTCGCCTTGCCATCTTCGTAGAACACTGTGAGTGCGAGCCTGAATTGCCGGGGAGGCATGTTCGGTGCAGTGGTAAACTTGTACTCGAATGAGCTCTCACCATCCTTTGGGATTGTACTACCATATGCTGTTGTCGTGAAATTGTGAAGAAAAATGCTGTACGCCTTCGCTGAGTTGATGGATCCTGCATCATTACTACTCTTGCTGTTGCGCAATGAACTCGCGTGGAACAAGGGGAGTTTCCATGACATACTTACTGACTGCGATTACTAGGTACAGTAAGCTGTGTGCAAAGAGTACTCCCGATGTTGTAGAGCCCTGCTGTTCCCACCAGGTTGTTCTCTCAGCCACAGCTTAGCAGGCTGTGGCGAAGATGGGGACGATACCGGCTTGACAAATGTACCAAACAGAGTTCTTCATGGAGATCAGGCGGAAAAGCTACCTCAAACATGCGTACATCAGCATACCTGTGATATATTTGATGCTGACATCCGAGGTGCCACCATTTCTGACCGTAATCACCGTTGTGACATCCTCCCCGACAATAATCTGGCTCTCTTGAGCTAGATTCGGGAATGTGTACGCGACGTCAACGTTGCTGAGCGGCTTCGGTATGTTGGTGAGGAGTTCTTTGCCCCTGGGAACAGCTGCTGCTACATTTCCTGCGTCAGCCAACTCTAATCACATACTCGCTTGATCAAGCAGTTCAAAGAACTTTCAATGCACTTCAGATGTTCCCACCAGGTGCGGGGGCATGAATGGAGAAACCAGACCGTTCAAAGAGATTCGTGCACGGTCCGATAGCGAGCAACCCGAAGAGCAGCTTCAGCTACTATAACAGAGAACCTCCTGTACATCTATCATGATCAGGGACAGGACAGAGGGAAGAACCTGGAAGGACGACTACGGTTTCTGTGGCGATATGAAGCATACACAAGACACACCTGCCAGTACCAATAGTGCAACGATGGCAGCCAGCCAGTGTAGCTTCATCATCATTATATTAATACCACCGCTAGCGCTGACTAACGCGCGTCTCCTCAGGGCGACGAAGTAGCCGCAGAAACGACGGGACTCTGATGTTCAAACACGGGCTGAGGCTCCCAAACACCAAAAAACAGAGTGCCTCGTACACCTGTCAAGAGTGTATCACTGGACCATAGGCGGAGAGGGTGTTTGGAGACCTACACACAGGCAGCCGAGGGGTTGGCGGAACCCCAATGTCAGCCCCCCTTGCCCACGCGCACGTTGTTTCCATGGACTTGCGATCGCGCGAAGTGCTCTGAACTGCTCCTAGCATTCTTATCATTTTCTGTGTTGCACGGTATACAGTAATCTACATAGCGGTCGCAAAAGTTGGCGCTACATACATGTATGACAGAAGAACTGTCTTTTGATGATGCACACTGCGTTCACTTCAAGGCTTGGTGAATCTTGCCAGTTCTACTTCTCAGCATGTGCTGCACTATGCTTTTGAACTTCGAAGAACAACGTTCACGTCTGGGACGATGCAGAGTCCTGAGTTCTGACTGGGATTGCCTTTCCCATGACAAGTTCTGGACCCTGGCATGGCTCGACTTGAATGCACAGCACTGTTCATATAATCGACAACAGCTGCGAAGCTAGAACATACAAGCCCAATTTATACAGCTTTGCGGCGATGCTGGGTGGTGATGTTGACTTCATGAGTTGGCGTTTCACTTGTTGTCGTTGACCGTCTTGGTCTTAGTAAGGCAGGCAGGCCTAAGTAGGTGTTGACCAGCTACTTTCATGTTTCAAGATTCCGGCTCCATCTTGTTTGTTTTTCTTGTCTGTCATGTGTTGAGGCTGCAGCAGTCAACTCTGTGACAGCAGTTGAACATGACATGAACGAACCATCCAGACACGAAAGGCATAGCTATTGTATTGCTGGTACTGTATTCAGTTCGTACACAGGTGAGCACAAGTGATTTCGGCGGCATCTGTACATTTCTACTCTTGATAACACAGATACATGAGACTAGTCACCATGAATGCACTCAGCTTTCTAATTACTGAGGGCGGCCCTAGTGGCCATCGGGGGCTTCACTGCCACTGCAGTCATGATGCATCTATCCCAGCCCATCTGGGATCTGCTTCTTAGCATCTTGCCTAGACTGCTAGTGACAGTGTGGCGACCGCGAAGGGTCACAAGGGACCTGAAACCCCGGGTGGGAACGCCTGCTGACCGGGCAGGAACAGCTGAGCGGGTGGGTGCTCTGCGTTCCACCCGAAGGTGCAGAAAATGTCCCTGAGTGTGGATGCTGATGCTTGTGTAGTGAGTGCAGTGATGTGACAGGTACGATGATGGTGTGGTCAATCACAGTTCATGCCTCCACGCGTCTCAGTAATGTATGACCGAAACCTCCGTAGAAACAGGAGAATTCCTCGATTGAATTCGACACAGATCTGTTGGTCATCATGATGCATGCAGTGTTGCAGCTTCGATCGGCTATGCATAGCTATGAGCTTGCCTGCACGGGGGCACCTTGTACAGACACGCACAGTTACGCCTAGGAGCTCTCTTGTTATGTTCAACGTCCGTCTACTGTCTATCTTGTCACGTGTGCTTGCTAGTGCGCTAGGCCATTGAAACAGACAGCTGAACTAGCCGTCAACCATGCAGATGTGATTTAAGATTGTGGTGAGTTGAGATAGAAGGCAGTTCTTCTCGATGCCGTCCACTGACGCCGAGAAGGCGGTGGCGTATGCAGAAATGGAGCTGGAGTACCGCGTGCAGCTGTTCAATCGGTGCGCCTCCGGCTCAGTATACTGTCGTACATCTCTTACATCCGCATACCGTGTGAGTTGCTCGTTAGACCGAATAACAGAAGCCCTCAGCTACTGGTGGCTTGAGCTTGAAAGGGCAGAATCTGCAGTGCTCGACAAGGTAATCATGTGCAGGATGACGGAAGAATGTTTTAAGAAGTGTATGGATAAGAAATTCCGCGAGGGTGAGTTGAATTTAGGAGAGACTAGCTGTGTGGACCGCTGTTGTCACAAGTACTGGCAGGCAACTGCAATAGTCGGACAGCTACTGGGTGTACATGTTCAGAAGAATGCTGGACAATAGAAGCATATGTCGGCCATCTTACACTGAGAAACGGGGGCCCTGAATACTGGTGAACGTGCACGCAGTGTTGCCACAATAGACAGCAGCTATGATCAGCACAGAAACATGCGATCCTGCACGAGAGCATGAAGCCATGAAAGTACTGGCTCGCTGTTGCCGTGAAGAGTTAGCTGGTGTAGCAGTGGGGGCAGACTTCCTTTCAGTGACACAATAGTACTCAAAACTGGTGCAATGTCGCATTTTCGTCCTCTTCCAGCGTTTATCCGATCTACGCCAAGCAAATTCCTGCTCACTCGGGGGAGGTAGGACAGTGGATGGGTGGTACAGGGATATTTGATCGTAGTGCAGGCAAGGTGCGAGGAGAGCACGAAGTGTGAGGGAACCGTGGAGGGGGCATTTGTAAGTGTCGCATCGAATGGCATGTGTAATGCACCATAGAGACCGGAAGTGTATGGGTATAAAATCATGGGGCAACAGAGCATGGATGCCGGGCATAGAGTAACACATAGCAACTCGTCCAAAACGAAATGGTAAACTGGCAAAATGAACTTCCTGAATGAACCAGAGGATCCAATACGTGGTCTTGAAGGCCAGCACCTTGGCACCTCCTCTACTGCCACTGATCTCTCATCGTGCTGCCGGGCAGGAAGATGGGGTTGGCATGCCCAAAAAGGATCGTACTACAGAAGTCAAGTAGAAGGCCATGGCCTCTCACTGCATACATTCTGTGCATGTGCACTCCCGCTATGTCGCATCGATAAGAATCAGACCTCCTAAGGCTGCTCTGGGTCAGTGGAATAGACTTCAGCAATGAAGCGTGACAGGTGCCATTAGAAACTCCAGCCTATGAACTTGGCGGTCAGAGGCTACAACAGCTCATTCAGCCTGTATGTCTGGCAGCCGTGTATTCTACGGCATGTGTTCTCTGCGTGTGAAGCTTGCATCGATAACGGCGCAGCACACCAGCACAATCTGCGCATAGGCCTGCACTCTGTGCACGTGTGTACTGCACCGCTGTTGATGCACTACCACACTCTAGGACAGTTCGCCTGGCACTTCCCTCCCCTTGCAAGCGAGGTTTTCGAGGATGCGTGCTAGGCTGGTCAATCCCCTCATATCTGCATCAGGGCTGGAAAGTACAGCAGCCAAAGTCCATGTAACGCGTTAATTATTCGTACTGTAAAAGGCTGTAATTAAAAAGTAATTCATCAACCTCAAATTTCCTGAATTAACGCCACATGAATCGTTGTAAATGGCAGCGTCCACCCCCATTTAACACCAACTTAATTGACCGCCCATGAATTAACGCCTGTTTAATCCTTTCTTTTCTGGGGATCCCTGTTGCCTGAGTTCGGGATCTCACCCCAAGACGATGAGAGAGGTATGTGCAGCATCGATGAGAACCATATCTGTGCCCATCTTGAGTGCACAAAACGAAGAAAACCCGCGCAGATGCTACATGCACCATATTCATAGGCACTTTCTGCCACATAGCCATGATTTCGGACAGTTGAGAAGGAAGCCAAAGAACAAGTACCAGAAAATGGAAGAAAAGGTAATAAAAAGGTAGTACAAAAACAACTCTAAGCAATGACCCCATACGAACACGCGGCTAAGGCCACATGTGCGCAACTCCGGCAAGTGCGCGGATAAGAAAGGTAGGCCCTGGGGGCCAAAAAAATCGAGAACTTTCCAAAACCTAGATCCTGCTGTAACTTCTCCTACCGCTGCGTCTCTTTGTAACACTCAAGACATAAAGACAAAAGGTTCGAAACTATTGCATATTGCCGAGAGTTGTGTGTGCGCACGTTGAACATGAACAGGCATGCTGGCAGCCATTCTCCTGCCTCCTGACTGTTGACAGTTCTCCCGCGGCTTACACTAATCACAGGGAGACAGTGTAGTTACATTGCTGCATGTAACTGTTACAATTAACTCGAAACAGTTACAAACGCAGAACTCCATTTAACGCGTTAATTACACACCCTTTAAATGGTGTTAATTTACAGCACAAATCGGCTGTAACTGTAATTTGCAGCCCTAATCTGCATGAGGAGCTCATGGGTAGAAGCTCTCCAAGGCCCCCCGGGCTGTCTCACCCTTCGCCACCTGCAACAGGAGCTCTGAATTGCTACCCCTGCGTATGCGCCTCCTCGCCCCTCCTCCTCCTCCTCCTACAGTTCCTGCCACGCACTCTGCCCTGTCTGCTGCTCAGCCCCTGCCACCCCACCTCGTCCAGGTACACCGCCGCCTTCTCGTCCCTTCCGCACCCCTATCACCCCCATCCGCCTCTCAGGTGCCTCCTCCCCCTGCATGTTTTTCATTACGCAACCTAATGCCTTGCTGATTCTTTTGGCTTTCCTTCCCCGCTTGCCTCGGCCTTGCTTCTGCTGCAGGCAGCCATCTGTTGCGAGCGCGGGGCCCTCTGACAGGCAGCACACCACTGCATCACAGCCCTGCTGGCAGGCCCAGTAGGGTCCCATTCATACATATAAACACACAGCACTGGTAATCATGGAGAGTGCAGCATGTAGTGCACCTGTTCTGTGCCAGTGCCGATGCAGGCGGCTTGCTTTGGAGCCCCCACACTGAGAGACTGGATGCCCCATGTCCCAGTCAAACTGCTTTGTGCAACGGCTTCCCTGCCTAGTGAGATTCTGTCCCACTCTCCCGCCCGTTGCGGCGCTGACTGTGGTGCTTGCTTGCGTCACTTGTGTGGGCTTCCAGTAGCCTCCCTTTGACTTGTGCTGCTCTTGTGCGCCCTGCATTCCTGATGGAACCACAGCCTACCATTCAGAAGTACGGCCCTTGGGCTTGACCAGGGATGGGCAATCACGCGTGATCATGAAAAAGTGTGATTTATCATGCATGATTCGACTTCTCTGTGATTCGTGATATCACGGAATCACGCCCCAGTGATAGAACTTTTTGTGATAAATGATTTTCGTGATTTTACCATATTTCAGAAACGCAGGGTGCATTTGAGCATATATTCAACCTCACGAAAGGCAATGGATGTGTTCACAGATGACAGCAGTTGTGAAAATGAGAGTGGTCTAGGGCAGGAGCGGGAACAGTAGTGATTATTCAAGAAAGGCCTGTTTTTCAGGATGCAATGGGCCATACGAATGCAATCCACCTCAGTGGAACGGCGCCACTAATAGTTGATGGCCATGATGCATGTATCCGTATACAAACAAATCGATTCCATTGTGACTGCATTCTCTCCCACGGTGACTGACTTTACATCCACTAGGGTCAGAATCCATCAACCAACCCACAGAATAGTGCAGAAAAGTACATTTATGGGTAACCATCGTGATAATCACTACATCCCGTTATGTCAAAGGTGATGAAGAAAAAAAGCGTGATATATCATGCGTGATCTATCAAAACGTGATATCACTAAATCGCTATCCCTGGGCTTGGCCCCATGTTCAGCTGCGCATTAACTGCCGCTCAATTGTGTTTTGTACCAATCTCCACCCAAAATCACCAGGATCCCAAATGTTGGAAAAACAATACATTCTGTGTGATTGCCTCCCATAACTGTCCATTCAATGTTTGGTCGCGATTTCTGGTTTCTGAAGTTCTGCTTCTCGCACGACGGTTTTACCTGCCAGTCTTACAAAGGAGTACATTATCACTGTGCACTCTTCAGTGAACTGGTGCTATAATACAAAGGAACCGCATGCATGCATGCAACGAACCAAGCAATTCAGGTCCAAGTACGCCCACAATAACTTGCATCTTGTTACACCGCCGTAATGTGATAGTTTGCCCAGGACAGCCACAGCGTGGGCTGTTGACACACCTCGACGCAAGGCCTTGCTGCTCAAGGTGAGCACGTAAATTAAGACTTGTGCACAGCGTTCACTACATGCATGTGTACGCTTCACCGCACACGACCAGGCAGCCGCCGCCGCACACGCATCATTTTCACGCTCCTGCGCCCACATGTACCCACCTGGCGTCCGGCACAACCTGACACACGACCTGACAAGGTGTGCAGCTTGATCTTCGGACGGCCTTCTAGCAACACACGTCTACACTGCGAGAAGGACATCTCAAATGCATATGCACATAACTGGACTGCGCGGCAACAGCAAGGCACCTGCTTCAGAGCCTGGCGCCATCACCGAACCAAAACCAAAACAAAAGAATGAAACCTGTCCCCACACACCGCATGGCACCACACTAATATGCAGCCCACAAATACTCTTTACAGACAACACGAACAACCAATCCTTTGTCCGCGAGGGTCCCTGTCTACAGAGAAGCCACACGTCTCAGGAGGCTCGCCCCTTGTGACCCCCCCCTGAATGCTTGCCATCGAGCGGGCAGCCTGGACGAAGAACCCCATCACAGACACTGCAGATCTCTCCCATCACACGCAAGCCAGATGCACTGGCCCGCAGTGCTACCGCGTGGAGGCCGCGCATGGGGCCCCGCGTACACATGCATGCATGCAGCACTCTCCAGGGCAATGCACAGGGACTCTCCCCGGCCGCCCTGCCAGTTGCACCCTCCCGCTGTGGGCGTGCGGCTGCTATGCGAGTTACGCGGCACGGCTACACTGCGTCGCCACCTGCAGCAAGCACACGGCTCGAATATGCACAGCATTCTTCGAACCAGAGGGCGGCACGAGGCCATGCACACCAAGGGCAACAACACATGAAACTAAGAGATCACGCTGCATGTCCTCGTGTGGGCAGCCCGCCACAACAGCCGCATACACACATTCTTGGCCTGTCAGCTGCTTGCTTGACTGTTTCACAGCAGCCTCGCACAGCACTGGCGCAGGGTTGAGGCGGGGCGCATGCACATAACCCTTGAATTTCACACAACAGCATGGGTGGGAGCGCACGTGACAGGTTTAATCCTGGCAGTCAGGCTCTTCACCAAACCACATGTGAGCGTAGTTGGGGCCGATGGCGGCTCCGATGGCGTTCCATTTCATGTTCTCCCAGCCGTTGATGTTCACGATGACGTTGTTGTGGCCCGCGGAGCCCTGCCACAGCTCCAGAGCTTCCTCGGCCGTCATGCCTACGCTGGTCCATGCGGAGTTCTCGAAGCCATTGGAGCTGTAGCAGGTGTAGGTGGATGGTTTGGTCCACATGCACTCAGGGTTGGCGTGGTCCGGTGTGTAACAGCAGTCCTGCCAGCTGTGCATGTTGCAGGTGCTCTGGGGGTTGCCCATGGCCTGGGACTGGCTGACGTGCTCCTCTGCGGTGACGCACAGGGAGGTGCTGGCTGGGATTCTGTGCAAGCCTTTCGTCTGGCGGTAGTCGTTCGTCAACTTGATCAGTTTCATGGCTTCTGCGCTGCACCCTGAGCCGCCGAGAGACTGCCCTGTTGCGGGTGGTGGTGGGGTTGGTGGAGGGGGTGGAGGGGGTGGTGGTGGGGTTGGTGGAGGGGGAGGTGGAGGTGGTGGGGTTGGTGGAGGGGGTGGTGGTGGGGTTGGTGGAGGGGGTGGTGCTGGTGGTGGTGGAGGTGGTGGGGGTGGTGGTGGGGTTGGTGGAGGAGGTGGTGGTGCTGGTGGCGGTTTCTCAACAGATGGTGTGAACCTCTGCAGCAACAGTGTGTCGGTTGGAATTCACGTGCTACACATGCATGGCCGCTGACATGGAGTAGCCACTTGCACATCATCCTCTGGATTCAGGATTCAGTGGACGAGGCTGTGGAAGAGCTGCGACCCACACATTCGTGAATAAAGCACGAGTGAAGATTCCTGGACTGCCGGGCAGCTGTAACCAACATGGTGCCACATTAACGGTTGCTTCATTGGAGCCGTAGATGCGCGTACAGTGCACACACGCCACGTTGCCTCATGGAAACAGAATGAAGCAAGAGAGGGGCTGCGCACTGGCATGACTGGGGGGTCATCATCTGCCATGCTCACTGGAGGACTGGTCTTCAAACCTGCACACATGCATACATCATGTTGGCCCACTTGACGCGTCTCCACTGCAGGGGAGCATCAGGCAGGGTGCGGTGCAGACTTCCTTTTGAACGTGGCCACTGATCCTATAAGCACGAGGACGGAGGGGACCAGACACATGAAATTCACGCTTCAGATCGTAACATACACAGGCGTGCACCTTTTCTGGTGTCAGAGGCCCCCAGAATGCGTGGGCTGGAAGGTGTGGGAGTGGCCATATGCATGTGCCCTGAGACTGGAAAAAAACCATCGAAGGACCAAAAGAGGAGCAAGAAGGTGTGTTGCAACTGGAAGCATAGAGATCGAGTGAAGAGGCGCACTGAAGAGATCGAGCCAGGCCGCGAGCGCGTCACTGGTTTTGTTGCCCAGCGCGCCGGTGCATGCTTGAGCCACTAGGGCAGCGGCAATGAGGACCTTGGACGCGTGCATGCTGGCAGGTGTCTGCATGCATGGAGCTGATAGTCAGCGGTGGCCGGTTGAAACCGCTGAAGTGTGCCCATTTGGTGTGTCTCGGACAGTCAACCTTATTTCTACGGTGGCACAGGCGCTATGGCTGTGCTTCGACGGCCTCGGTTACTCATTAATACTTGGTCGAGGGTCGACCCTCGCGAGGGCCTTCGTGGTACATAATACACGACAAGCATGCATAATGAAAAGGATGCTACACTTCCACGGACTCTGCCAACTGACAGAAGCAGTGGTGTGGCCATTCTGAACACGAAGAGAGGCCTTGTGGACTCTACATGACAATAGACCTTCTCTCCTACAGCTGATCATAATTGCAAGCTTGCATGAGCTTCTAGCAGACCCTCGACTCCGTCTGGCTCCGGCACCTCGCTGCCCGCTGAACAGCAGAGACACCCCAAGCAAAAGAGTTTTGTTTGCTGGCGCCGCGGATTGCGCGCTAGAAATGGCAAGGAATAGATGCGTCACATCCGCATCATGTCGCTGGTGCAGTACATGTGTACGCTGGCCGTGTCTAGCGTTCCGAACAGCAGCACGCTTCAATGACCACACCACTGGTTTTCCAACCACATTAAAACGACTGGACTGTTGCACGGCAGTGAATTCACACAGCGAAACGCAGTTCGGTAGTGGCTCGAAACTATGGACTTCCACAGTTGAATCTACGAACGCTGACACGCGCATTGGCATCCCTGCCCGCACAACGGAACAAAAAAGTCTCACTATATGTACATACGTACAGATAATGGGAACTATCCTGCGTTGCCAGTCGCTCGAGCGAGCACTTGGCCATCCCGAATCGAATCAATTGGTCAACTATGTAGCAGATCAAACCACTGAGAAACAACATGCTGTAGACGCTGCGCCGGATGATCATACTCTGTAACTAGCTGTTGTAACATTGTACGCAACCACACGCACTGGGCGGCTGCAGTGCGACATCGAGACCTTAACGGGCACTGGCTCAGGTTCATGATTCATCATGGTCTAACTGGCATCATGCAATACCACAAGTGCCCGCAGACCAACTATAAATACAATACGAACGGCTACGATGAATAACGGCGCGGCAAGCTGACCTGAACTGAGCTGAACTTAAGTGGCACTGCAGTGCATAGTGCTGGCCCTACCACTACGTTCGCGAGCGTCTACATAGCGCGCCCTGCGGCACACTACACGAGTGAATTGACCCACAGGAAAGACATAAACTGTGAAGAGCGCACTTGCAGGCAGGAGGATGCGTGAGCGCCTGGACTACCCAGGAGCAATTCTCACGCAGTTCTACGGCAGCGAAGAGAGCAGCGACTGTTGCACCACGGCTGATTCTGCAGAACTATTAATCTCATCGCCCAAGGTCGACGCCATAAATGCGTTGCAAGCAGCCTGCATGCCGAGCTAGCAGCCAGGAGCCATATGCATGCACCATGCTGCCCGAATTCTGGCCGAAATATAATTGCAATGCAATGCAATGTCGCCACTGCATGCATTGCGCGGCTTCCACAATCGTGCACAAGTTTGTAGTGCTGTTACTACCTTTGCAAAGTGTTGCATGCTTCGGGAGCGCTGCAGGTTGCTTCAGTGCCTGCATGGCTTTTTCTGTTTGTCACAAATTGATCCATCCTGAAGCTGTGCTAGCGGCTCGCGAACGATAGAGAGATATAGATGCAGCGGCGACATGTTCTGGTGCAGCATATATAAGCCATTACTCACGACATAAGGATGCAGAGAGCGCGCGAGTTTGAGAACCCAGTTTGAGAAGGGTCTGTGACGCAGCTGCGCGTAGTTCAAGCTTCGACCAGGCAGAGAGAAGGACCGATGAGTAGTGATGTGAGCACATAGTTGATGTACTACAGTCACATGTGCTAAGTAGTAGTACTACTAAACCCGGCCGGCGCCAAACTTAATAATACCCCCCCTCCCCCCCCCTACGCCCCAAAAATGACCCGTTCAGGCCCCTGATTCACGTCCCGACAAAGCTGAGAAGGTTCTGCATGTACGCTGGGCGCAGGAAACTGCCTCTTTGTCTGGCTCTTCTACTCTGGCGCAGGCGTCTGTGCCTCCTCTCCCCCCGCCGCCGCTCTGCCTGGCTTCCAGATTTGAAAGTCCTCCCCGCCGCCCTCTCCATCTTCGCCCCCCAGGCCTGTTCCGCAGAAGCGAAACAGGTGGGTGCCCCTCCAACCCCGCCCTTCGGAGTGCTGAGGCCCACTCCCTTGGGGGTTGGCGAGATGCTAGAGTTTTTTTGTTCCCAGCGTGTCGTCGGCCAGCGCACGCGCACCAGGTGCAGGAACTCAATACCCTGGTGTTTGAAATTAGAGGTGTTTGCGGTGTATCTGGCGCGCATGTGCCGTCTGGACAAGGCAGGCCTCGTGTCTGCGCCTAGGCAGCTGCTCGTCCTGGTTAACCTCAAATGCCAAACGTTTAGCATTTGGGTGTGTTTAGAAATGCCTACGTGCGCGCACCGTTGTTTTCTGCTGGCGGTCCTCATGTAGCTTCGCAAACTACCTGCAGGCGCGGCCGGAAAATGCCTTTCCAGCCCTATATAATCCTTACTGGCAGTGAGAAATCCCCAGCAGTGAGTCACTGCTGCAGGTCATGCTATCACATCTCCCCCCTCAGAGGCTTTCTCCTCATCTGAAGCATGCTCATGTACTCAGCATGTTATTGTTTTTACTGTTATTATTGTGCAGACTGTGGAACCGTGCTGCAGTTCGTGCTGCAGTTCGTACGCTTTACGTGTGATTCAGGCATCATGCGGTGCAAGAGGGGCCCGTGCTGGTCAAGCACGTGCCATTGGAAGCCAGCACGACCACCAAGGCCCCTGCGGGCACAGCGATGCGCAGCACTCACAAATCACATCGAAAAGTAGTGAGGTGAGTGGCGCCACCTCTACGGCCAAGGGCATGCGTTGGGGGGTGCGGGGCGCACCGTGCAGCAGACCCTGAGCGCGACAGGGGAATTCACTTCGGGCACACAAGATCTTGTCCTCGGCGCGGCAGTACTGGGCTTGAGCATGTGGAGACGTGGAGGTTGCAGCACTGGTGACGCGGCACGTGTGTGTGGCGCAGTGGTGCAAGCACATAGGCACCTAGCAACCCAGAGACGGATTTCTGTAACAGGAAGGGATGCAGGGATGGCAACAGAGCATCTACCCACGCCATCCATTCAGTTCTGTGTAGCATGGGAAGAGGGCATGTGGGACAGTTCACTGTGTGCTGCAGACTGGCCACCTCCTCACACATGCAGCCACTGTTTTCAGACCCGCTGCTGCGACAGTAGTACCAGGCTGCAAGCTTGCAACAGGCTCTTTACAAAAACTTGTTTTTTGTTTTGGAACTGCCTAAGTTAAGGACGAAAGTTCGCCATAGTTGACATGAAAAACTCAATGTACTACTTCGTCAACAGCAACCAACATAAAAAAAGTGTTGGGGCAGAACCCACTGCCTCACTGCCTACCATCCTGCTCCTTCATTCTGAATGATTCATTCGTACTGGGACTCAGTCATGCACACCATCACAGCAGGCAGAACGCTCGCCTACGAGGCCCCAGTCATGCCCCAGTCATGGCAACATCTCCAGGGCCGTTGCCTCCCCCAGTGGGCTTCCCTGCTGCCACAGCCTCACCAGAAGGCAAAACATGGGACACCGCAGCTTCTGGCCCAGCGCCCACTGCCTCTGCAGCAGTAGCTGCGGCTGGAGGCACCACCACCATGCTGCCACGAATCGACAGCAGCCTGTCCCTCAGGCGCTCGTACAGCAGCCTGTCCGCCTTGGACACGGACGGCCGCGCGACAGCGAGCGCCGCATGCAGATGCCGCGCCTCGATCTGTGGCTTGAGGGGCACGCCTACCGCAGCAGGAACGCCGGTGCCGTCTCCTGAGGCTCTCTGTGTCGCGTCCAAGTTCGCGCCTGGCGGGCAGTTGCGAATAGACTCCTGCAGCACCTCACAGCGTCAGCAGCACATCGCTGTAGCAAGAAGAAGACACAGAACTCTTGCGTGATACATCGTATCTTGAAGCAACTCGCTGAGGACAGCAGCTGGGAGAGTCACCTTCAGGGAAGCAACGGCAGCCTCCCGCAGCATGCTGGCCAGGTCAGCGCCGCTGAGGCCCTCGCATGCTGGTGACGCCGCAAACGCATGCAAGTCCACGTCCTCTGCGACAGGTGAGCGCGCACACAGCGCCACGAAGATGGCACCGCGGCCTGCGGCGTCCGGTAGAGGCACGTACAGGGTTTTGTCGAGGCGTCCGGGGCGGAGCAGCGCGGGGTCGATCATGTCCGGGCGGTTTGTGGCCGCAAGCACAAACACCGCTCCGCGCGCCTCTGTGCCGTCCAGCTCCGTGAGCAGCTGGTTCACCACTCTGCAGCGCAGCCCCTCCTTCCTCAGCACCGCAGCCCCACACTGGCTCACATTGGCGTGACTGCTAGTGTAAGGACTATGTAGTGCGGGCACTTGCAGCTTAAACAGAGAGCGGCAGCAGCCCATGCATACTGACATGCAAAGGAAGGGCTGACGTGCATGACCGTTCACGAGATTCTACTTATTAATGGTTCAGCTTGTGTGTGCTCAGAGGCACAAGGATGGTGGTTGCCATGCCACTTAAGGGTTTGAAAGCGCAGCAGCCGGTGGCAAAGTCGGGTGGGCGTGCGAAGGGGCGTGCGGGGGGGGGGGAATATGAGGCAATGGCTTCCCACCCCTCATTGCGCGAGGCTTGGAGTGGGAATAGGTATGCATGCCAGTTGCTGTGCGCAGGATTTTGGACCTCATGGGCGGGGGATGTGCCAGTCTGAGGGCTGGAGCCTGCGACCTCATGCGCACACACGCTCATGCAACATGAAGAACGTCGCTTGATGTATGCATGGCACACGCAAGGGCAGCACAATGCAGGAGGGGGAGCGGGAGGCGGGGCTGCACCGTTCTGCAGCGTTGTTGCTGTCGCCGCCTGAGCCACGCCGCGGCGCAAGAGCGTCGAGCTCGTCGAAGAACACGACACAGGGTTTTGCGGCCCGGGCGCGCATGAAGAGCTGGCGGATGGCGCGCTCGCTCTCCCCGACATACTTGTTGAGCAGCTCAGGCCCTTTGATGGAGATGAAGTTGGCGCCACAGTTTGCTGCCGCTGCCTTTGCAACAAGTGTTTTCCCGCAGCCTGGGGGGCCGAAAAGCAGTAGGCCAGTGGCTACAGGTACTCCCAACGCTTCGAAGCGTTCCGGGTAACGGATTGGCTGCGAGATGCTGAACTCCAGCTCCTCCTTCACTCCCTCCAGAGACCCCTGCACGTGTCAGGCACCACGTGAAGCACCACACGCATGCCTGCGCTTGAGTCATGGCATTTTCACTGCAACTGCGGGTGGGCAGCACACAGCTGCAGTGCCTCAATTCCAGCAGTCCCATGATGCGACAGGCAGGCAGGCAGAGCGCACCACATCTTCCCATGTCACGTCTGGCTTGGTGGAGAACCCCTCCCTCCTCACACTCGGCTGGACCTTTGCCAGCGCCCCTTCAAAGTCCTTCCCACTGATAGCCACATGCTGCAGCTCTTCAGGAGTCAACGGGGGCCTTGACTGCAGCCCGCCGCTGCCCCAGCTGCGCCCCAAGCCACCACCTGCACACGCCGCGGCAGTGCTGGCACCGGCAGCTTCCACATACACCGCAGCATCACCACTGCGCTCATGCATTTCCACGTCACACGGCTCCGCGGCAGCAGCGCCTGGGGGAGCCTCTGAGGCCGACGGCAGCTGCTGTATTCTGAACTGTTCTGCTGCATTGGAAGCATCTTCAAGGTCTTTGAACACGCGCGCCACTGCAAGCGCGGCCGCCTCCTTCGTCAGCGCCGACAGGTCAGCGCCCACATAGCCTGGCGTGGCACGCGCGATGGCGTCCACATCCACGCCACCCCCCAGCCGCAGCCTCCGGCACAGCACGCGCAGCATCTCACCACGGCCCGCCTCGCCAGGAATCCCGAGGGATATCTCCCGGTCAAACCTGCCCGCGCGCCGCAGCGCAGGGTCCAGCGCGTCAGGCCGGTTGGTGGCCCCTATAACCACAACATGAGGGCACGACGCGCCGCCCGCGGTGCTGCAGGCAGCCGCTGCCGCCACAGCTGCAGCCTGTGCGCTCCCATTCCCAAACCCCCCGAACCCCATTTGGCCGCCACCTTGAACTTGAGGCGAGGTGGCATCGCCGTGCGCCGCAGCTTCTGGCTCAGCGGGCACCGTGGCAAGGTCATCCATGCAGGTGAGCATCTGGGCGACGATCCGCCTCTCCATCTCGCGCTGCGCGCTCTCACGTTTCGGCGCAATCGCATCAATTTCATCTATGAACAGTATGCTGGGGGCTGCCGCTGCCGCGTCGGCAAAAAGCTGCCGCAGCTTTGCCTCGCTCTCCCCTGCAGCACCGCTGTGTTTGCTGTCAGCAGGCAGCCGTGATGCGCCCAACCCCTGAGGTGCACGCTTGGCCATTGCTGACTCAAAGACTTTGTTCCGTGTCACCATCGACGCTGCAATTCTGACAGCAGCCCTGCCCCGGGGGGCTGCTGTCGGCATTGCAGGGTCGATGGTGTCACAGAAGAAGGGCTTTGAGTCAGCACAGCACAGGGTGACTGATTCAAAGTGTTGCTGGTGCTGTGAAGCCACTGCTTGTGTACTCTGGAGACGGCCTGCCCTGTGATTGTGTATTCATAGATGAGGCAGCCGAAAACACACCCGAAAGATTCTGATCGTTGATGGTTCATGCTCTGGTGGTCACCACGAGCATGAACCATCGACAAATTGAACCTGTCGGCTCTCTGCTGCTGCCTCATGTACGACTACACTGTCACAGGGAATACACTGTCGCCTTGTACAGAGCTGGCAAACTTGTACAGAGGTGGCAAAGGGGAGTGCGGCACCTGACATGCCAGACACCACCTCAGGCGCAGATATCCTCAGGAACGGCACCCCACACTCCGTGGCAATGGCGTTGGCGAGGGCTGTCTTGCCGCAGCCTGGGGGGCCGTACAGCAGCACTCCACGCGGCGGCTGCACCCCCAGCCACGCATACACCTGTACATGCGACACGCCTGTGTCCATCGTGGTGAGTGGCAGTGGCTCCTGCCACATGCTGCGATCCTCTGCAAATCTTGAGGGGACACGGCAAGACACTGCAAAATGCCTTCAAGACACGTAAACTGTGGAAATCTGGTAGTTGAGCACTCGAAAGCATCTTCAGCACGAAACCCATACTGCCCTTGGTGTTAGCCAGGGGTGGGAGGCAATCATGCAGGCCGCTACAGAACAACCAGGGCTGCTCACCTCTGGATGCATCAGAGGGTACTCGATGAGGTGGCGGATATCCGTCAGGACGTCATCAATTCCACCGAGATCGGAGTAGAAGACTCTCTTCGGGGCCACAATAGAGGCACGCTTTGCAGCTGGCGCAGCTTCTCCAGTGGAGTCCCTACCCCTCTTCAAGCCCTTCGAATGACTATCTCGTGGCTTTGTCCGCTTGGTGTTCGTCTTTGACGCCGCGGGCCGATCGCTTTCCAGGTGAGATGCAGCCTTGTCCTCACCAGCTTCTTGTGGCTGGGCTGGCGCTGCGGGTGCTGCATGCGGAGCACCCGCTTGGCTACTGACAGCAATTGTCTGGCTTGCGAGAGTGCCTGTAGTTGAAGGTTGCACAGCAGCGGTTGCCAGGGGCATTTTACTGTCGCTGTCTGGTTCAGGTGCCAGGGATGCAGCGCCAGGCGGCATGGCCATGGCAGCGCAAGCCTGCGACGAGGATTGATACAGTCGCGATATGGAACTGTTCAAGCGTGACGGAGCCACGCTGTCCGGGCCAAGCGAAACCGCAGCATCTGTATCCTGAACATACACCACAATATTCGAGCAGATTCACTCCTGAACACACTAAACGACTACCAAAAAAGCACACATATATGTCGCTGAGGAGGATGCCCAGCTGCCCAGCTTGGAGCTAAGCGGTAATGGCTGCAGCACGAACAAGGCTGCTGCAGCCGCCGGAAGCATGCTCCAAGAAACTGACTATGACAATATGCAGCAACGTAAATCATGACATGTGTGGAACTAACCTGTACGGTGTGGTGCTGTGTGGCCGTTTGTGGCGCCTGCGGAGACTGGTCTCCCTCCCGCTGCTGCACGATGTCCTGTACTCTGCGGGTGAAAGGATTCAGCTTCTGTCTACGGTACTCAGGATATGCGTCACGTAAGGCGCCGACAAGTTCGTCAACGTCCATGCGCTCGTCGGGGCCCACAGCATGAGATATGCGGTCCTCCAGCTGCTTGTCCTGCAGCAACCGCAAGCCACCACCTTTTGGCATCTTGCAGGCCTACACTTTTCTACCGCATCCAACTGCCATGTAAGTAGCGATCGATGCGGAGAGCTGTTGAGGTGGTGCCGCACTGAACGGATTGTGGCTGTGCCCACACCGAACTCCTGGTTCCAACCCGGCTACTGGAGTACTTCACTGCAACATGACGTTCTGCTCGTGTAGATGTTTGAAGGCTGAGGTTGCGAACCATGATTAAGTTTTGTATGCCAACTCCCAATTGCAATGGGCCCTATTAGTTAATTATAATTGGGAACAACCACCACGTTACAGAAGTCATGCACAGTTGCAGAAGTGTTCGAGCATGATCCATGTACCCATGTCCACCGGGATAAAGCTGCAAGAACAAAGAATACGCCAACGTGTCCTGGATCTACTGCTGCTGTAATGCGTCTGCGGGGTAGCCTCATCCCAGCACTTCACCGTAAGTACTGTGTGCTTATGTGCCGGTGCATGCTGGCTGCTGCACAGTGGTCCAGAACATCCCTTCCCAACGTGCCTCCCTGCCATAAGTATTCTACCAATGCCACAAAAGAAGAGGTTCACAAGTTCGCATCGCAGCCTTCAGCAAGCCACCAGCACATCCCACCACACAAGCTAAGCCTCACCTTCGAGAGATACCTTTTGGAGGAACTGAGGCCGAAGCCCTTCCTGGGGGTGACATGGTTCCCGATGAGGTTCTTTCTGTGCTGGCTGTGACTGGCGCCTCCTGCGCAGCACGTTGCCTGTCAGTACGCCTTGCATGCAACTTCAATGACAGCAGGCAGCGCTCAGCGATGGTACCACGTGGGTGTCACACATGCTGATGTCACAACATCACACCAAGTGACAGTCTGCCATGTCACTCAATCCCCACTATACATCTGCTCAGGCCATGCACCAGCTCCTGTTACAGAGGGTCTCTAGAGTATTGCCCAGCTCTTCCTGCACAGGTCCACTGTAGAGTGCTCAGAGATGGTTCAGAGCATATGCGTGCGTTGTACACGACGTCTGGTGAATGTACCCCGAATCTAGCTCCCAGCGATTGTGTTGTACAGGCCGATGCTTGTTCTACTTCAACGATCTGCTGGTTGGCGCCCAGGGCCCTGACTGCGATATTCGGACTGAGGTCGATTTTCCTGTCATTTGGGAACTTAACGACCGCCCCGCCCCGCTCCTCCTCTACTAGTTTATGTGCTACGAATGTAGCCGCTCCTGAAACCACCGCAGAAAGCACTGCAGAAAGCACTTGCAAACCTCCTGACTGAGACTGGCTGCGCAATTCTTCTTCCATCTGTTGCATATCCTTCTTCACACGGTCTGTCTCGCGACGCAGTTCTACCAGCTCTTCCTCCGTCCGGTCTCGACTCTCACGCGCCTCGCCAATCTCTTGATCCTTGCGATATAGAGCGCAACGCTGCTCAATGTCTGCTGCCTGTACAACTGTGTGAATGATGGACTCACGATTTTGATTCATGCCTATTGCCTTTCCCGTTTGTAAAGACACCTTTTTGGTTTGAATTATTCATTCCGGAACAAGTTAGAAGAGATAAGATAAAATAAATAATGGCCTACCTGTGGTTCACATCTCCCGTTCCTGCGGCCCCATGGTTCTGGCGCAACTGTGGTTCAGTGAGAAACGGGCCCTGGGGGGAAAAAACTTTGAATTGTTCGGGGACTACGCCATACTCATTTTGAGCTACGGCTTCAGCGCCACAGTAGCGGGATTCGTGCAAAATGAATGCAGTATTCGAAGAGTACGCCATACTTGGCTTAACCTTGTTCCTCCCCGCCAAAGGCATTTCATTCTAGCAGGCACACGAAACGCACCCAACTCAGCACCTCGCAGAAACGATGAGAGCAGGAGCTAGCTGGGCCGGAACTCGAACCAGAGACCTTTGCGCAAAAGCTTGTACACACACAGGCCCCCGCTGAGGTCATCCCAATATGGGGGAAAGTGTATTCGGGGGACTACTCCATACTCCCTGAACTCCATCAAACGTGAAACCAACCACAGAACAATTGTTAACATAAGAGCGCTGTGCTGAATCGAACCAGGTCCTTGCTTCGTGTATTGTGCATGCCCTCGATCTCTGCCTTGAGCTCCTGCACTGCTTCTTGCTTGCCCTGCTCGCCACAGTACCCCTGCAACAGCAGGTTGCAAGTCCAGCACAGCAGAACACAGTGTGAGCGCGCACCCATGATGTGGCCATGCAAGCTGCTGACCCACCCATAACATCACATGACGGCATCGACACACCTGCGTCAAGGTGTCAACCACCTTCTGCAGCCCAGACTCGTGCAAGGCCTTGAGCCGCGCCACATCAATGCCAAGAGCGCGCACTGCCTTGCGGTGGTCGGTGTGCCCCTCGTACATCTCCATGCAGCGCTGCTTGAGGAGGGCATTGAACCTGGCAGTATAGTTTGGCAGACCTGCACTGTAGCGCGCCTGCACTTCGCTTTCCAGCTCTGCTTGGACTGCATCCCGTGTGCCTTGATGTCCATGCATGCCCTGCATCACACCACGGCTGAGTGATCGCCTGTGACAAGTTCTTTGGTGGTCTGCCACTGACGGCAAACAAAGCTGCTCATTGAGGATGCAGTGTGGTACGTTAGCAATTGGTCTTCGTTTAAAACGGCCGTGGCCCCAATTATGGGGTCGATGCGATCGGCCGCCCTTCTGATCAAAGATTTTAGGCCCGCCTTGCATGCGATTTCAATGACAGCAGGCAGCGCTCAGCAATGGGAGCAAGTGGGTGTCACAAATGGTTTCGGTACAGCTAGGGCTGGAAAGTAGTAGTTAAGCCCTATTTCAATGACATTCGTTCAAGGGAAAACCCCCAGAGACCATTCACGCACACAGCTCAGAAGCGCGAAGAAAATACGAGATCTGGCCGGACCGGGGTTCGAACCTGGGACCTCGTGGTAAAAGCACTTTAACGCTCACGGGCCCGCGGTTGAGTTTAATAGCACCTAAAATGAATGGTTTAATCCCACATAATTTACGATTCTTTAGTAAGTCAGTGCTTCAGGCAAACCACACTTGCCTGGTTGAAATTACTTGCATTAATGTGGGTGTTAATTGTCCAAACTTTGGAGTATTCGATTAAGTTGTAAAATTACAAATGACACGAATTAAATTCACGCGTTGATTGGCCGTGTAGTTTTACAAACCGGAAAGGTACGCGTTAATCGGCCACTTGGGCACTTTAATTTGCAGCCCTAGGTACAACATCGAACCAAGTTACGGATCCCACCACTGACCTCCCCAATGAAAAGCTGGACCTCAATAGGCATCTGCTTAGTGTATGCCTAGCATGTCTACCATGAAGAAGATCTGTGTCAACTGCAGAGGAGGGCCACGGGCGCTCTCCTCTGCCTTCCCCCAGACGCTGCAAGAAAACCCTTGCGCCTTGATTCAAATACCAAGGGCTGCCTCCAACAGGCGGGCGTTACAGCAAGTGCAGCAGTTAGAATATGTGCTTGGTGGCAGCTGCGGCAGCGGCTGCGGCGAAGAAGCGAAACTGTACCTTCCTAAATTCGCCATTGTTGTGCGAGACACGCACATGTCTGAGACAGGAGACACTGGAGTCGCAGAGCGGTTGCGCCCTCGTCACTGATTTCATTGAGATCAAGATGGAGCTGATGCAATGAGGCGAGTGTGGGGGTGTTTGGGCCCAGCGCTCCGGATCCCTTGTCCCGGATACCATTGTCAGCAGTTCTGAGATGCTGCAAGGTGGAGGCCCGGCGCTTTGACACCCTCGCAATCTACCACATTGTCCGATATTTCAAGAAGATGCTGCAGCCGTGAGAGGCTGGCGAGCTGCGGGCCCAACGCTTTGCTGCCTTCAAAATGAATGAAATTGTTGGGGAGATCAAGATGGTTCCGGCAAGCGAGGCCGGCCAGGTGGAGTCCCGGTGATTTGGCACCTTCATCACCCAATTGGTTGGTGCAGAGCGGCCAGGTGGGCGGTGCGGGGGCATAGCGCTTGCATGCCTTGCCTCCTATGACAACCCATGTGATGTGGAGGTGCCGCAAGGACAGCATGGTGGTGATGCAGGAGGCGAGCTCCTTGATGCCCTTCTCTTGCAATGGATTGTAACTGAGCTGAAGATTCTGCAGGGTGGCGAGATGGGGGCCCAGCCCTGCGACACCCGTGTCACCCAGTGTATCACAGGTGAGGTGCACCTGCTGCAGCAGCTGCTGCAGGGAGGCAAAGGTGGAAATATGAGGCCCCGGAGCCTCAAAGCCCCGTTAATCGTTCGCCCCTAAACGATCGTGATTGTGGAGACGGTGGAGGTGATTCAGGGAGGACAGGTGGCGATGTGGGGCCCCAGCACCTTGACTGGAAGCTTCACCGCCCATCGAATTATGGCTGAGGGGGAGCTGCTGCTAGGATGAGAGGCTGGCGACAATGGGCCGTAGTGGCATGCCATCCGCGGCCAGCAACGTGACAAGCATGGCATGCGCATGGCAGAGGCGGCTGGCCGCGCTGGGGAGTATGAACCACACGGCTTGCACAGCAGCAAGCCTTAAGCTGTGGCCATCAAGCTCAAGGCTGCCGCCAGCACAAATGCTGGGGAAGGTGCACGCAGAGCGGCAGTGTGGGGTGTGGTTGGGAGAGCAGGGAGAGCTGCTCACAGAGAGGTCTGGAAGATGTGCTCAGGTCAGACACCAGCACGTTGGTGGGCAGCTCTTCAAGCACCTGCACGCCATTTAAAAGTGTTAGATTGCAACAGCATGTAGGTGAAGTTTGTGTTCATGTTGGGCAGCTCATTCTGCGAAGCTATAGTATGTAGTAGGTGTTCTGAAGCCGTGGTAGAAAACTCTTGCGGGAAGATACCCGCAACCTGCTTGCGATCTTCAGACAAAGACGGCTGCGCGGTTGCAGGCTGGGGCTTCTGGCCGTTGGCGTGTGCGGCATCAAAGCCTCGCCCCAGCAACTAGATACCAGCTTGCCGGCAAAGCCGCTGCAGACAGTCCTGGTCGCCCAGGAAGTCATCTAGCTGTAAAGCACTATCATGCGAACGGACCCGAGGTTTTGGGGGAGAGTGGGACACATGGCTGAGTAGAGTGTCATACGCCACTAGGGTTCCTGGGAGCAAGGGGTATATAAGCCTGGATGAGCACTGCTGAATCCATCTTGATTGGATTCAGCTGTTCAATCAGGTATGTTTGATCTATTGCTGTGTTGGGTGCATGCTTGCAGCATGCCCACTTGAATCGTTATGCAACAGTCTATCCTTGTTGTGCTGCAGTCAATGTGTTGGCAACTATGCAGGTTGTCTGTGTGGCTACAGCAGATAGAGAACTGCTACACTCTGTGAGTAGAATTTCTCTACACCCGGAACGTTTTTGGGTCCTTGTTCAACGTCTGCGCCTTATCAGGTTCGGTACATTCCTGAAAACACCTTCGCTCCTAGAGGGCGGTCTGGGCTTGGCAGAAGGATAGTAAGAAGCTGCTGGCTCATCATGAAAAACTCAAAGTCGTTTAGGTGGACACAACAGGAGTGCAAGCTTGAGGCGATGCTGGCCACCTAAACCACGATGAATTCCCGAGATCTTTCCGGGTTCTGCATGGATGGCAACGAGATAAACAGTCAGTCACCCTCGGGAAAGAATACAGATGACAGCTTTTAATACTCGGTCTGTACGTGTACTGTACGTATACGAATACATCTTCATCTGCCCAGCGCGCGTGTCTGGTACTGGAAAGCACATCTATAGGGATAGCTAGTTAACTCGGTCGAGTGAGGCGCCTTTTGTTGAGAATCTGTTCCCAGACTGAGGTGATGTTACCTTCTCCTCGTCACTTTTCGGAACGTGTTGTGAGTGTGGCGTCCGGAATGGTTTTCATCACACTGAACTTGTGTACCCTAGTGGACGTACACCCAAGATGCCAGCGCAAGACGTAGGTCCAGAATGTGCTTCCGGATTCTTTGCCCACGGGGTTTGTTGCCGGTTGCTCCATGTGCTTTATGTTCTCTAGCTCTAGCGCCGTTGCGATTGTCTTGCTGAGTGAACAACCTCCTGCTGTGCCATGTGATGGATGTACGTCTGTAACTTTACACACACTGAACTTGTAATTATAAGCAGTAGATCGGTTAATCGACCGACGGCGTCCCGCCTGCACGTGTAGAGTTTTCAACAACCACCTAGATGTTCCCAATCGGCAACCGTACGCGAACACACGCGTGAGTTTGTGGAGAGTGCCATCGATATTCACGTCCCTCGCGTGAGAACTGGACACTCAAGATGATCAGAGACTTATCGATTCGAATCGAGTCTTTGCCAACCGCAACGCAAGCCCAGCACTGCAGCACAAGCACCAGCGGATTCCGTTGTCTTGATCAGTAGTTACATCGACAAGGACTCGGTCATGAAGCACAATGCATGACTAGGAGGGGGGCAGTTGGAACCCTAGCTAAAGACAGGAAAATGCAACAAGAGGAAACTATAGGGAGGGCAGCGGCGAGCTACTCAACCTCATCCGATGGAATGAGGAGCCCAGGAATACGAGCACGACCACTAGCACGAGTGTACAACTGCACCCCAGCTCGGAAAAGCGCGTGGTTGCCTTTGCACAGCGCTACACTCAATTCTCTATGCACACTAGCCAAGAAACTACCATACTTCACATGACCAGTCCCAGCAGCAGCAACAGCCAAGTGGCGAATGTAGTCACTAGCCTTCGTGTCAAGGTACCCATAGGACTCGATAGCGAATGCGCAAAAAGTCAGGGTAGTCCAGGCGCTCACGCATCCTCCTGCCTCCAAGTGCGCTCTTCACAGTTTATGTCTTTCCTGTGGGTCAATTCACTCGTGTAGTGTGCCGCAGGGCGCGCTATGTAGACGCTCGCGAACGTAGTGGTAGGGCCAGCACTGTGCACTGCAGTGCCACTTAAGTTCAGCTCAGTTCAGGTCAGCTTGCCGCGCCGTTATTCATCAAAGCCGTTCGTATTGTATTGATAGTTGGTCTGCGGGCACTTGTGGTATTGCATGATGCCAGTTAGACCATGATGAATCATGAACCTGCGCCAGTGCCCGTTAAGGTCTCGATGTCGCACTGCAGCCGCCCAGCGCGTGTGGTTGCGTACAATGTTACAACAGCTAGTTACAGAGTATGATCATCCGGCGCAGCGTCTACAGCATGTTGTTTCTCAGTGGTTTGATCTGCTACATAGTTGACCAATTGATTCGATTCGGGATGGCCAAGTGCTCGCTCGAGCGACTGGCAACGCAGGATAGTTCCCATTATCTGTACGTATGTACATATGTACGTATGTACATAGGCACTTGCCAGTAGTTAGTTATAATTAGCGGTCCAACAGGTTGTGCGATCATGACGCACAAATTGATTTGGTGTGAACTGGTGTGAATTGTATTCACCGACATGTATGTTGTTCAATAGATCATTTCGCGTTATGAAGCCGCGTTCCTTGAGAGGACCTGCCTGCTACAATGCGACGTGGCTTTTATCATGTACGGTGTGGATTTCGATGAAACGTTTTCAATGCTTTGATGCTTACGCAATTGTGCATGTCTAGCCATTGCCGCTGGCCTGCCTTCCTGCATGCATGTGACACGCAGTAAACATCTGCAAGAATGCTTTCATCTGTGCAGCATTACCGCATTCAAGCAGGCAGTTTGAAAAATGGAGCGGGTAGGAGAAAACGTTGCCATCTCTGTGGCAGGCCGCACGCGCCAGCGGCTCCTCACGGCGCTGGCCGCTCTGCTTCTCCTTCCCCGCATCAGTACGCGCCCCCTGCTCACACCGGTTCTGCACACCACGCACTAGACTTTGCACATGAGGCGTCGACTGCTACCACTGGATGCTGCCTTGCACTGTGCTCAGAGTAGCAAAGAGTGCACTCGGGAGCTCAGTATGTATGCGCTGCTCTTGTCAGTCTGATTGCATGCGCAAGAACTCCATCCCTCCTTGAGAAGGGGAAATGGAGTGGGGGCGCACGCGGGCGGCGCCACTCATGGTGGGTGTTTCTGAAAGGGTGCCTTTAGAGCGTATCAGTAGGGTGCCTGTGCTTCAGCCATGAGCGTATCAGTTGTCCGCCCTCGGTGGAGGTGCGGGTGTGGGGCGAACTCTCACCTCCACCGAGGGCGGACAACTGCCGTGCGGCAGGGATCTTGACTGCTCGCACAAGCTGCAGGTGCCTCCTTGGACTCAAGAGACTGTATATACGATAGCGCTGTGGCTATTCCTGCTGCAGCGAAGTTCCCAATCTGTGTGGAAATACTTGCCTCAAGCACTTGAACAAACTGGCGTGGATAGCCTTGGGATCAGACCTCTCAACAGCTGCAAGCGTCCGAAGGCTGCATGCCTTGGAGTCAGCTAACTGCCACCCAGAATGCTGCGGCTCAGCAGAGTGCGTGGCGGACTCCAAAGGCAATCAGTCCTGTCGGTTTGAAGATCCCTCTCCTGATCCCCCCTCCACCCCTCCATCACGCTCCCCCCCGTCCCCCCCTCCCATCTCTCCCCCCCCCCTTCCCCCCCGTCCACCCCTCCATCACCAAGCTCCCCTTCGAACTCTAGCGAGAGCGCAACGACAATGCCATCCCCGACAACCTCCTCATCCTCCACTGGGGCCACGTCACCCAGCCAACCTTCGTCCTTTGTCTCAGCACCATCTGACTGCCACCCAACTGCGCAGGGCATGGCGGCCGCGGTCGCGGTGGGCATGCTCGCCGCCCTGATGCCCCTGCTTGCTGCCGAATAACTTCAAGGGAGCGAGAAAGAGAGTGGCCGCGCCGTGCGTCAGTGGCGTATGTGTTATTTTCCACGGCCCACTGTGTTATTTTCAATGCGCAATGTATCGCGGCCTGGCGCCAGAGTTGGCTCTGTGCGCAGCTGAGACTGCAGCACACGACAGCATGTAGGGTACTCGTACTAACACATGCCGCAAAATTGAGCAGAGCTCCATCTGCTGTGGGCTTGTGTATAGAACTTTCAGTTCCATGCTGAGGGTGAGGGTGAGCGTGAGGTGGTGGTGGTGGTGGTGGTGGTGGTGGTGGTGGTGGTGGTGGTGGTGGTGGTGGTGGTGGTGGTTGTTGAAGCTTGCATCACATGTGGTGATGTACCAAGCACGATTCGTGCGGATGCAGTGGTGGATGTAGTTTATTTGCCATTGTTTGACCCTGGCTGACAGTGTGACTTGCAACCTTCAAAACCGTCTATCACTGCAAGAGGGAAGGCCACCTAGTTGAACACTAAACGTCACGCAGCAACCTGATCTGTAGCACTTGGACCATACCCTATCAGCAACAAGCTAGCTCCCTGAGATCTCTAATTCAGCGAGGCACCTTGCAGTGCAGCACCATGGGCCTCACCGTCTCACGCGGCGGTTCTTGCAAGTGCAAACCACATGAACCATGGATCCACAGACTAACGCGAGTGATACAATACCCCAAGTCGAAAAACTGCAGCCACGCCAAGAGCAGCACAGCCGATGCCCAAACCAACCCATGGGTACGCCATAGCCACCGCCGCTGCTCCTAATGTTGCCCCTCCGATGGTGATCGCGCCTTCCACCCCATTCTGAATGCTGCGGTGAGAGCCCTTCTTCTCGAGAATTTCCTTCTACATGCATGGTACCTGTTGTGATACGATGTTGCATGCAAGAAAATCCATCAAGGTGCCCCCACAACCACAGAGCAAAAAGACAGTTTTTGTGCATTCAGTCGGGCCGCACCAAGTCTCTTCGTCGTCGAGTGTAGATTTCCTCGATCTGCGACCCTAGTACTCTCATTGCTACGTTCTTCTGCCTTTCGATGCTCTCATCATCATCTCCATCCTTTGTGCAGTAGTTCTGCACAAATGCGTGTGGCTCGGCAGTGTAACAACCAGCAGCTTGCACGGCCACTCTACCATCTAGTATTGTGCATGCAGTGGCAATCGTGATTGCCACTGCATGCCAATACAATTTCGACGCCCATGAATGGGCGTGGAAAGGATATGGATGACAGAACGAGGCCTCGCGAGGCGTGCACGTGCATGCGTTCGGAGTGTCCACCAGGCGTGATATATTCGACGCACCTGCATCATTCTATCCTTAATTTTTCGGAATATGTCCAGGTGTATGCCAGTAAGCCCGTCAAGATTCGCCAGCCGTTGCAGATTGTCATCGCCGGTTAGTCGATTGTACTCCGCGACACAGTGTTCTCTGAGGAGGAGGTTGAAGTTGCTTCTGCGAGCTGGAAGAGCTGCGTCGTATTGCCGATGTACCCGGTGCTCCAGATCTGCTTCTACTTCATCCCGTGTGCCCTGATCTCCACGCATGCCCTGCAGTGCACCAGAACTCTCGCATAACCGTTCGATTTGGCGAGCTTTACGAATTTCCAGGTGCGACTGCGTTTCTGGCACTCGCGCATGTGGTCCCAGCAGGTTCTGGGCGTCCCCCCGGGTCCATGCGCTGGCTGGCAGGAAGCTTGTCGCATCTGCATACCTCGAGCGAGGGCTCAGAGGTTCCCGCATCGAGGGGAGCAAGCTGTAAATTCAATAGAAACTGTTTTGGGGGAATCGTTTTTTACGCCGCCGCCTGAAACTAGTTACCTTGAAGACAACCTGTGCAAACGTTCTTGCAAAGGTCTACCAGACTCGCTAAGAACACCGGTGGAGTCACAGTGGTGTTTTCTTAGCGACGCACTTGTCGCAGCTTAGCTCGGGCTCTCTCCAAGGCGGTCGCGTGCCGAACAGTCAGCTCCTTCATACTGCGAATTTCACGAGCGCTCATGGCCTCCATGTACATGTCCTCCGTCTCACTCAGCAAGAATTTGTTCATCTGCCATGATATACCTTGCACCATCGACTGCAGCAGGGGCGTCTGGCTGTTCACGATAGAGATAGTCCTCTCGATATAGTCCGCGAGCTCAATGCCGTTCAGGGGCTTGTTGTTCACTCTGAACGGCTGCACTTCGTGTTGGATGAACTGCTTAAGCGCCTCAAGGTCCTGCTCAAACTCCTCAGAGCGCTCACGATGGATAATATCGGTCGTCTTGAGACCAGGGGGCGACATCGTCATGCAGTACCGCTTCTTGTAGAGTGCTCGAATTCCCTTCCGCACACTGTTCTGCTGCGCAACAGCCGGGTCATTGTCTGGGTTCCCCATGTCCGCAAGCCATTCGTTCATGTGATCCGCTGGCTCCTTACCTTCGTTCGAGAGCTGGTCCCTGTCGAAGTCCCGCAGCAGGAACAGGAGGCGTGCGTCCAGCGCAGCAAGCTCCTCTCCACCACCTGCCTCTGCATGCAAAGCTGCTGTTGCGCTTGAAGCACCGTACATCCAACAGTGTTGCCAGCACTTCGTGTGGCGCCCCACACGATCAGGTAAGCTTGCAGAGCGCGAAGAACCACCAAAGAGTCTCATCACATCCACAGTACATGGGTTGTGCTGAAGAACACAGCGCAGAGGGGCAGCAACAGTGATGTACATCGCAGCAGCAGTGAAGCCCTCTGTCGTGAACACAACATGAAGACAAAGCAGCGCATGTGGATGCATCCACCACATCCAGGCGACACCACGCATGACAGCAACAAAAGGGCCACCTCAACACCAGAGAATGGTTCTCGCACCTGGCGTGAAGCCTTGGAGTATCGTTGCAACGATTGATAGATGCTCAAGCGCGCGGTGATCGAGGAACTCCTTGTGGTTGTAGATGAAGAGGGAGGAGAACATGGTGCACATCAGGAACAGCCGCGTGTTGTAGCCGTCTGACCGCCCACTGGAAGCGATGCCCTCGCTGTCCATCAGCACCTGTGGCAAGGAGAAAGCTTGTGATGAACAATTGAAACATAATTATTGCAAGAAAGACCGCTGGACTACCAAGCCCAAGCTGGGGAGGCTCTAGAGAAATAAATATGTCTATCTCCCTCCCCCGCCCCCAAAAAATCTGATCGGAAACCACGTCATACCCAAAGACGGCTTCCACTGCCTTTACACACAGAAAATGCATTGAGGATGCAAGAACCCAAAGTATGCTGGGAGAGACTTTCGTGATAGTACTGTTATGTCATTCGGGTGAAGTGGTGGTTCTTTCGTGTTAGCTGCGTTTACCTATTTACTGCCTGTCTGGTTCGCAAATTCTGGCACCAACCCCAATAGCCAGAAGCAACAACTATTTTGTGCCAAACACAACACCACCACTTCGCCGAACTGTCACAACATCACCATCTCGAAGGTTAGTGTGTTTCTGCACTCTTGGGCTAGATCCGAAGTATTTTCCTGTACGCTTGGATGGGGCAACACAAATCACCGAGATGGGACACCCAAAAATCATATAAAAAGAAAATGCCAGTCCTGCAACTACACGCCTCAGTAACATCAACGATATGATGGAACAACTTCAGTTGTTTGTTCATCGATTGGTGAAGTGCTAGCATCGACCGTGAGCTGAAACGCTGTCAGTCTGGCAGGGCATGGCGACAGGGTACATACCAAATATTCATTGCGCTTGTCATCTTTCTTCTGTACAAGCATATAAATACCTTGCGTACACGGAGAGCTACCATCTGCAGCTCGAAAGGCCCCTGTTGCACCGGATAGGAGTTCGAGCAGAGTCGACTTGCCATGTCGCGCAACACCACCTATCGAAACAACTGTAATGCGCGCGTTCTTCCCCAGACTTCGCAAACTATCAAGTGCACCTGAATCACCCACAAACTCTTCCCGTGAAATCGGCCTCACTAGCTGTAAAGCTCTCTGCCGAGGGCTGTCAGTCGTACTCATTTTCACACGGGCGCCTTCAGCTTCGCAATAACAAACACCGACAGACGCAGAGTTCGCCGTCTGTCATTCTTAGCAGTGAAACAGAGCTGCATGTTTCTGAAAGACATCTGTTAATGGCGCACCGAAATTTGCATTCTCGCAGACACCGATTCGCGCCGACTAGTAGCTCGTGTGTGCGTTTGACCTCTCCTCCGGATCGAAACGAAGCCGACCATTGTGTGCATCGGATCACTAATGCATACTCCTAATCTCTCAGTGCTGGAACTCGCAAGCGTCGACACACATACGCAGGCGTCTGCGCAGAACGTGCACGTCTAGTTCACATGCCGCCGCAAAGACAAGTGATGTGAACTTGATGAACCAAATACAACTCGAAACGCCCCCCTACGTGCATACGTTCAACACTCCCCGCGTTTCGGATCAAAAAGGTCGTGGACACAGTAAACCAAGACGCCGCGCCCGGTCCTGTGGCATCACGAGCTTCGCTGGGCTATGTACCGCCGCCCTCGCCGCAAGTGATCCCTTGTCGGGAAGCAAGGTAACAACGACCACGGGACCAGAGAACATACCTGTGTCCGCTTATTCTGCATGTTGCAGTCAAATTAGCAGAAGGCGAAGGGGTATCGAGTGGCCTTCTGCTGGTGTGCGGTGTGGATTGGTCGACCATGTTGTACATGACGAAAGCACGTCTTCGTCGAGACGACTGTATATGGCTCAGACAACGTGTAGTAGACGGCTGGACTAGCATCAGGTCATATGCTTCTAGTCCCTGCAAGCCAAGTACACCTTTTTGTTTTCAGCATTCGACTCAGACTCGCCAGTGCTGTGTGGTGGTAAGCAGAAATGTTCAGCAAGGTCTCTAGAGATCTTGGCACTGCACAAATCCGAAACATACTAAAAGACCCTCGTCATTACTTTGTATACTCGTAGTCTAGAGTCGAGCTTGGGGAAGAGATCGTGGCCGTGGGATCTGTAATCACCGGTGTCCACCTCCAGATCAACCTGTTTCTGGCGCATCATCGGCAGCACGGGTGCAAGGATGCCGTACAGGAACAACGCATCACGAAGCTGCTTAAGCAGTATTAACTATTTTGTGGCCATAGCGGGCGTTCTGATGACAGCCTATGCCGTTTACATCAGGACGAACCTGCGCCACCTCGATCCTGACTGTGACGCGGTCGCACCAGCAGCTGCTGTGCGCTCCGGCGTTTCATCTATTCCTTCTGCAGTTCAGATGATAATGATGCCTCTGGTAGCGCATCTGGTGTTGGGATCGAAGCCCGAGGCGTCGTTTCCCTCAGAGCATTGGAAGACCTTTGTGACATGTAGCCACGACACCTTCCAGTACGCCTCAATGTCGCTTCTCCTTTGCAATGACTCAGCACCGCTGGGTCCATAGCATATGAACACCCAAGTGCTGGAATCTAGCAGTACTAGTTGTGGTTGCTGTGTGTGTGTGTGTGTGTGTGTGTGTGTGTGTGTGTGTGTGTGTGTGTGTGTGTGTGTGTGTGTGTGTGTGTG